>OOFB01032495.1:68436-82952 GCA_900323305.1 Trachyrincus murrayi | reverse complement strand
TTGTCTGGCCTGCAAGTGCATGTCTGAGTGAGAAAAGCTTTCCCCCGTAATGACCCTGGATATAGTATAGTGTTGCCTTTGTCTGCACATAGCTTAGACCGTTCCAGTTGTATACATACAAAAAACATTATACAGACACAAGTCTCTTCACTCTTGTCTCACGCGAAGAAGATAAAGTGATTGATTTGCTGAACCTGAACAAAGATGTTTAAGTGGACCACGAGAGTAATGTTACATTGAACATATTTAACACTTTGAATGATACATTATATTACCAGTCATACACATGATACTAGTACTATAGTTTGGAGAGAAAATGTGATGCAACCAGAAGGTTGAGAGTAGGCGCTGATATGGACATCGGATAACGTGTACAACACGTGTGTTATTGTCATTGGGCATCTAAATACACATACCTTCGATACCAATAGGCCCAAATCAAGGATCAATCGTTTTAAAAGACTCGCCGTCGGCCTGGGGTTGGGAACCTGATTAGTTGGCAGAGCCATAAAAAAAATTAATAACTCGAATTTTTTTCGAAGAAGAGCCAAAGAAGAGCTTGTATAATTATCATTTAATCTTTTGTGGGGCGATATTCATAAATTGGAAATGAGTCACGACCATTTAGAATTAGCACATTCTTCTCACAAATAGCAACTTCTCTTGTGTCGTTTCTTTGAATCGGTATCGACGTGTGAAGGCTTTAAGTCGTCATGCAGTGGAGGACTCTACTCTACTCAGCATGAGGCATCTCTTTACAACTCTCGAATCTTACCTACAGCACCTTTAACAGGCTGCAGATGCTTGGTGTGTGTGTGTGTGTGTGTGTGTGTGTGTGTGTGGTGTGTGGGGGGGGGGGGGACACCTCATCCCTCACCTGCTCCTCCTCCAGGGGGATGACCATGGCCGGGACCACGCTGGGCAGGCTCCTCTGCCGGCCGTGCCTCCAGCTCCGCAGCAGCCTCTGCTGGGTGTCCAGCCTGTGGCGCTCACGCTCCACGCTTCGCTGGCCGTCACGCAGGCGTTCCAAACTCTGCTGGTACTCCTCCAGTTGATCCTCCAGCTCCTGCCTCTCCCGCCTCTGCCTCTCCGTCTGCAGGCCGCACTGCCTCTCCCGCTCCTCCAGCCGGGCCTCCAGCGCCCCCTGCTGGCCGTGGCGCGCCTGGCACTCCCTCTCCCAGCGCTGCCGCTCGAGCCGCAGGCGGCCCTGCAGCCGCAGGGCGGCCGCCGCCTCCTCCCGCTGCTTCTCCAGATTACGCTGCTTCTCCTGCTCCTGCAGGGAGGGACCCCGGATGGAGGAGGAGGAGGAGGAGGAGGAGGTGGAGGAGGCCTGGGAGGGGGGCCTCTGGCCACGGGCGGAGGACGGACGCACCGCCTCGCTGAGTAGAAGCCTCTGGACCTCGTGGCAGCTGTCCTGGATGCTCACCACAGCCTGGGATGAGACAATGTATATATTTTTTATATATATATATATATACACGTATATATATATACACGTATATATATATAGCGGTAACACTTCACAATAAGGGTACATTAATTAACATTAGTTAATGCAGTAATAACCATTAACTAATTAACAGTTAACTAATGGTCTAGTAATCATTTACTAATAGCATTCATGTTTACTAATGGTGTTCATGTTAACTAAGTTATTAATATATACATTATTCAATAGGGTCACATTATTCAATAGGGTTAGGGTGAGGGTTAACCCTAACCCTCACCCCAACCCTAACCCCTATGCTAATACGATATAATAATGCTTATTACTGCATTAACTAACGTTAATTCATGGTTAATTAATGTACCCTTATTGTAAAGTGCTCCCTATATCTATATATATATATATATATACACACACAGGGTTTATGTGTTGCATATCGGCTTTTAAGGTTTGCAGAGTTGAAAGCTGCTGACGAACTGTGATGTTTGTAAGAAGCGATACACACCTGTAGACTGTAAAGTAACTGGGTCAGGCTTTGCACACTTTGAGCGACCTGTAAAGACAAGAACACAAGCGGTAGCATTAAACCGACATCTGTTCCGTTTAGGAAGAGGTGTTTTTTTTATTACTTGAATGGGAATGAAAGGGGGATGTTAGGTATGTTACGTATTTTGAGCACATTTCACATTCGTGCCAACTTGAGGTTATGGCTAGGCTGAATTCAGCAGTCAAGGGGGAAATCGTTCATGCAAGCCTCAGGTGAGACACAATTATGAAATGAGTGTAAAACAACATTGGAATGAAAATCAGAGTAATCCCATTACCGTTTCTAACGCTGCTATACTTATGGGAAATGTCCTTTATTATGAGCTCATCAATAATTAACATTAGATTGAACTCTAATTCCAATTGACTGTTATAAATTATTCAGGCAAATGCAGGCAATCTTTAGCCACACGTCTACCGAGAAAAGGAAAGAGCTGAGGGCAGCATCAACCACTGTAATCCACTCCGACCAGATGCCACTACAATACCATTCAGAGGTAGATATCCACAAAGTAAAAGCGCCCCCTTGCTGTGTTTTCAGTCGACCATGGTCAATCTATGCTAATTAAGATATATTTTTCAAGCTCATTTTCAACCTCTGATACCATTGCACAAAAGCTAAACCACACAAGAACTGTTATGAATAAAGAATAATTATAATATATTATATATATTATTATAATATATGAATAAAAACATTACATGAATAAATATAAATTTGTCGTACGGCTTCTGGTCTCCATGTTTACCTTGATGTTGTTGCTGTCGTCTGGCTCGCCGCCATTTTGCAGGTGAGTCAAACTGTTCAGCGTGACGGTGTCAGCCCATTCGCTCTCCCCCTCGCCTTCCCCCTCCCCCTCCTCCCCCTCCTCACACAGGGAGCCGGGGTCGTGCGAGGGGGACAGAGGTGAGAGGAGGAGGGGGCTGTCGGGGAACACAGAGTCGCTCACATCGTCCTGGCTGGGGCTGCACGGAGAGCCAGCCACGGGTGACAGCATGGTCTTCAGGTTTTCAGCTGGCGGGGGGAGGGAGGGAGGAGAGACACTGGGGCGGTCAGTACTGTTAAATGTTAGTGGGGTTAGAGTGTGTTGTACTTTAATTTCTGTCCAGGTTGCTCACAATGAGAGATAACACTGGCTTTGATAAAAATAAATAGGGAAAGGAAGATTGATCATTATTAAAAAATATATTACTATAATAGTGGAATATAATATTATAGTTAGTATAATCGTCCAGCAGTATGAGACAGAATGGAGCATGCGCCAAGTGTGTGTGTGAAACCGAGAGGAGGTCATGTTGCCGGTGAAACACTAGGGGTCAGCAAGTTTACCAGAAAACTGGTGAATATCAAAAATAGATTTCCATAAACCCTCTTGATTTACTCTCCTTCACCTGGTACCTATCAGTTACCAAGTATACACAGTAAGTAGTGACCCACCTTAACTGTATGTGTGTTTAAGAGTTTACGTTTCTTTTTGTAAAGCACTCTTGACAACCCTGGGTCAACCACAAGTCAGGAAGCAACTGTACGGAGAGAGAGACAGACAGACAGATAAATATGGATATAGATATAGACCGAAAGGACTTACTCTCTTGTACCGCGGCAGCTAGCAACACAGCAGCTTGTGGCACCTGGTCGGAGTGAGGCTGCACCCGTATCTGCGATGCAAGCTGCGATGCGTCCATCTTCCAGCGGCGGGCAGAGAACTCTGCATAGATCTGCAGCTTCTCCTCCAGGCTGGAGCAAATCTGTTGGTCTCGACTCATCAGGCTCTCTAGTGAATACATAGTTAGTTAGAACAGTTAGAAACAAGCACGTCGTATCGCATAACGTTCTGATAAAACCATGCGGTGAATATTTGTAAGGGCGGACTAAGATGGATTAAGAGGATTAAGATGTTATCAGACGTCACCTTGCAGTTTGTGGATCTTTTGAATGCGAGCCTCGGCAGCTCGCTTCTCGTCCTCCGATTCGCTGGTGTAGTCTTCCTCTTCCTCTGGACAGCTGGACAGACAGACAGACAGACGGACCACACAACAGACAGGCAGACCAAAATACAGACAGACAGACAGACAGACAGACAGTAAAAACAGATGCAGACTTGGTTGAATATTAGCACTCCAAAAGCAGAACATTGGTCCTACACACCGGTGGCTCTGTTAAAAACATGGAGCGAACAAAAAGCTGCAACAATTGGGGCTGAACTCCATGAAATAGTAAGCCGTTGAAACATGAATTAACATTGAAACATTAGTTCAGTCATGGGCTTCTTTCTAAAGATTAAGGTTTGGCATGTGCTCTGCGGCCCACTCAAAATACCAAGCCACTTATGGGTCGCGACCCACCAGTTGAGAACCACTGCTATACACGACGCAGCTCAGGAACTTTTACTTTTGAAGTCACGTGCGCTCACCTCTCCACGGCCTCCCGGATTAGCCTCATCCAAGTGTTGCGCTCCTCTTTGGAGGAGGTGTGAACCTCGTACATCTCCGGCCCGGCGGCGGAGGCGCTGATCAGGAACATCCCTCGCTCCTCGTTGGCCACCTCCCGTACGATCAGCTTCTGTAGCGAGATGACCGGGGGCTTCTGGTCCTGAAGTTCGTGTGGGTCATTTATTCATTCGTTAACGAGAGATGATGATGTTATCGTGAGTCATTAGGGTGATAATGGTGTTGTTGAAGGGCGATACGGGCACACAGCCCCCCTGTAATATTTTCTACTATACACGAATATATACTGATAAAGTACGAACCACAGCAGCAAACATGTACTTCTGGTCTTTCTCCTGCAGCAAGATAAGCGTGTCTGTGAGAAGAAGCGCCATCACATCTGCGGTAGAACGGAGAAAAGGCGATTTTCCTTGAGATTGACATTTCATTATCATTGAAATTAAAAGCATTGTAGAGAAAACTAGAATGTACTCTTTCATGGAACAAGAACATGAGGAAATGACGGAAACGTTTTTTGTCTTGACCTTTGAGTCTCCCGGTGGCGGTCTTCCACAGCAGCAGGCCCTGGTGCTTGAGGACTTGACCCGGCCGCATCATGTCCTGCTTGCGGAAGATGTGTCCGTTCTTCAGCTTGGCCGCACTGCGGTTCTCCATGCGGTTCCACACTTCCTGTAACCGCTGACCCCGCTCGTACTCGCTGACGCTGAGGTCCACAGCGGCGATGACCTCGCGGATCTGAACCAGGGCCTTCAGCAGGTCTGCGTGCTCTCGCGTGGCCTCTGTGGGACAACAGAACGGACGTAAAGATATAGGTTAGCGGATACAGGACACTAACTGTCGTGGAAACATGTATCCGCAATAATATCAAATGACATGCCTTCTTTACTTTATTACTAATTGAATAGGCTTTGTATGAATTCTCCTTGTACCTAGAGGTGGCTCCCTCCATTTGAAAGGTGTTATGTTAGTTTGCATTTGTATCTCCACTGTAGTCAAGATGTGTAATGTCAATTAACTAGTTCATACCGTGAGAACCCCTTTTGGTTTTACCTTTTGCTTCCTTATATTGCTTCCTCACAGCTGAATAGTTTAGACAAGAAATCCTTTTTCATCACTGACCTTGTGTGTATTTTAAAATCCTCTCCAGCAGCACCGGGTACTTTGTGATCCTTTGGGTTACCAGCAAGATGCATTCTGGGATCTCCCTCCGTCGCACCAGGGAGTTATTACTTTGTTGCTTTAAAAGTTGAAATAAATATACAAATAAATACGTATCAGCGATGTCATTTCCTGGCATTGAATGAAAACATTTTATAAAACTGTATTCATACACATGTGTATTGCAATAATTCGTTTTGCTACCTTGACAAAGTTCTGGAATCTTTTGTTGTTCTGCTGAAGTTCTTTGAAGAAGCTTACAGCGTCGTTGTGATGGCTGCAGAATTCCCCATAGACCTGTTTCATCCGCTCTGCATTCTCATCTGTAAACTGTAGGAACATAAATGATCATTTAACATGCATCAAGCCCCACACACCCCTATCAAAGTCTAAACTACTAACCTGCACTAATAATGGACTAATAACACACACTAAAATAAGAAAATGATTCTACAAGATGTTTTTGTAGTTACTCCCAATTTTGATTATATGCTTTGATTGTTCTCAGCCTCGCTCGTAGCCTCGCTCGTAGCCTCGCTCGTAGCCTCGCACGTAGCCTCGCTCGTAGCCTCGCACGTAGCCTCGCACGTAGCATTATCTACTAAATGACCAATAAAAGCACATGTAAAATGACTAACCTGGTGCAGGAGAACATCCCCCATTTGCTCGATAAGGTAGTTGGTTTGCTCCGGGGCCGTGGCGGAGCCGTGCCGCCGCTCCCTCATGGAGGAGAAAAAGGCGTGGTGCAGGGAGAGCAGCTGGTCCAGACAGGGGAAGAGACGCTCCTGGGCCTCGGCGTCCAGCTGTACCTCCTCTCGCACGCCCCGCCGGAACACCTCCGCCATGATGTGCAGCGTCTGCAGGTGGTGGATCTCCGTCTGCATCAGCTCTGAGGGAGAGGCGGAGAGGACAACAACACACGGGACGTGACGACTTCAGTGCGTTTGTCCACCGCATTCAAATTGCTTCACTGTCTAGCTCTCCCCACTCTGCCGCACTCTCTGACACTGAATGTTTTCATGTGTTTTAGCGTGACTAATGTTTACGGACTTACAATGTTATTTTGATATTTGATATATTTTTATGCTTAATAATTCTTATTATTATTATTATTGTGTGTGTGGTTGGTGGCTGGTTTAAGCAGCCTCACCTGGTCTGAGTCAGGCTGATTAGACTCTGGGGCTGCTGCACACCTGTGGTGCATTGAGTATTCAAGGCCCACAGGTTAAACCAGCCACCAGCACACACACACTCAGGAGGAGCGCTAGCATGTTCAGCACGCACCACCTGCTCTGCCTGCAAAAACATTCTCAAACCCTGCAATAAACCGGTTTCTATGGTCAACTACCCGTGTCCTGGTGTTCGGAGGAGCCCTGAAAAAGCCACTTTAGTGGCATGTAGCAGGGTTTGACTGCTACATTGATATAGAAATGAAGACAATTACAGACACAGGTATTTGGGGTCACGTGGGCAAAGAGGTATATTTTATTTAACAACAAGCCGAGTAGTAAGCGGATGCCTCCTCACCGTAGATAACATCCTGCCTCTTGACCTCTTGCTTGTCCTGCTTCTTGCAGAACTTGTGCTCCACACTGAGGCTCCACGACTCTGCCTCAAACTCCATGGCACCGGCCGCGAGGTCGCTGCTGACGTACGAGTCTACACAGTCTAGACAGGGACGAAGTGACGAGACCATGAGTCTATCAATGTGTAGTCTCACAAATCAGACTAGATGAATGTCTAAAGTCGGATGGCAGACGCGCTCAAATCTGGGTGAACGGGGGCGTTTCACTTTCTTTCGCTTTAAGTTTGTTTCGACCAATCGTGTTGCTGGAGGCGGGGATCTGTAAGCGTGTAATTGAACACAAACTGTAAAGGCTGTAAAGGTTTCAAAAGAACACCGTGTAGACCGGCCACTGTAGAAATACACTTATTAAAATCCCCTTCTGAAAGCTTCATCCACTCGCGCAAATGAGTTTTTTCGTCGGTAGAATACAGGAACAGGAAACAAGGCATAACTCTGAAGTTCTGCTTTAACACAGTAGGACTGCTGGATCCGAGGTCAATCAATATGTTATATGTGAGAAGACGCTCTTCGATAAGAAACTTTTTTTGAACGCTTCTCGTTTCTTCTTCTTGTTCCCTTACCTTCTCCGATGGACGAATCGGTGGAGGAGGCCGCAGTTTGCTGGAGCTCATCCGATTGGTTGAAAATCCTCCAGCTGTCAGACTCTGTCTCGGAACTTTCACTCTGCCTAATATACAAATAAATAGATATCATATATAAGAACAATATGTGAAAGATAGACAAGCACAGTGTGTTTGATTACAGCTGAAAGTGTATGGGTTCGAATGCCAAATGGTCTGATGAATATCAAATAAACATCATAAAACCCTTCGTTTATTCTATCTGTAATGGGCTAGGGTTTGAGAGTTCCTATGACCTGTCGCTGGCGTTGGAGAAACCTCCGGAGAGCGGGTTGAAAAGCAAGGCGCCCTCCTTCTTCTCCTTGGGGCTGATGACCGGTAAAGACATGGTGTTGGGGTGAACGCGCAGCGGTGGACTGTCCCTTATGGTGAAGTCTGGAATGACAAGGAGTGGGGAGATGCACCAAACGGGGCATTTTAAAAGCATCCATTTCCAAGTGAAAGTGAAAAGTGTTTCAGGAAAAAACAGCCACTGCATTTCTGCACTTTGCACACAAAGTTGAGAGCGTGACGATATAACACAGCTGATGACCTTTGAACCTGGTGCGTTTAGACTCACTTTGTGGAAGAGATGCCGTTCTATTCTTTACCATGGAAACGGCATACTTATCCAGGGGTTTCTGGGTAATATAAATGAGAGGTTGGTGAGAGGCTGAGTAGACCCAAGCCAAACACTGTTAAAGCATAAATTATATTCACAATACCTTCAAACATGGAGGGACAGAGTCCTTACAGCCTTTGTGGACCATGGACATACACCCTAAATGGGAATAATAAGAAATAATTTATTGTTTACAATATCTTGAGGAAAAGCATGAAACCCATGGGGTCATTTTTGAGAGGTTGTGTACATTGGTGAGTGACTGGGACCTACTGGAACAATGCAGAAGGTCCCGTCCCGATGCTGGCTTTTCACAGATAAGACACACGGTGGGTCCTAGGCAGGAACCAGTGGCAAACTGGTGCCCATTCAGCTGCCTGTCCTTGGCCTCTCTGTCCTTGCCTTTCCCCTTGAAAGGCCGAGCCAGAGACATATCGGGCGAGAAGAGAAGGCATACACAAACATACATGGGTTATTTAACTAAAGTCCCCAGAACTTTAAAACAGAGCCAACTCATTTCCATAAACATCGAATAGCATACAAGGACAGACATTTATCTATCTTCTACAAAAAAAAACCACTGATACTCTCTTTTCTGGTGGTGACATGCAATGCACTGTCTGTACATATGTACATTTAGATCTGGAGGCCTTGGGTGGAAAATAATTCTGATGTAATAAATTCAGAGGTGTGGTTTACCTTGCTTTTGTTGCGCGTACTCGTCATCCTATTCTTCAGAAAGCTGAACGTCCGGATCACTTTGTACTTGTCCGAGTCGGCCTTGGACGGGATGCTGTATTTGTCGAACTCTTCCTCTTCGATTCTGCACACATGAAGTGAAACAGTACCGCGATCGGACACTTAAATAAATGCAAGTCCGTCACGTGAAATCAATCCAGACAACACAAAAGTCCAGGACGATTGGATGAGAAGACCTTTTGGTTAGTTGACATTTTTCCTTGCACGTTAGAAACGACAAAAAAAAAAGACAAAAATCAGTTGAGAGTGGAGCTACAGTGCTGGTAGATTTGTCCACGAGAGGAAGGACACGGAAGATAACGTTCACGGGTTAAAAGACACACAGTATCTGTAGAAGGAAATGAAAGGCGTCAGGTATCACACAGACTTTGACAGGGTTAATACTGATCGCACACATCATCAGTCGTTTTGTTAGCCACTGACGTTACGAAAGCACATCCAGAGAATGTAAAACCTGTGGTCTGAAAGGACCGAGCACAGGCTCCTGGATGTCTGAAACCTGCGGTGTAACGAACGCACAGTTAGTTACGAGAAGACAAAAACCGTACATGCAAACCAAACTGTCACACGGTGGCTTCACACAGAAGGCTGTTATTTCCTCGTTTAGGATGCTAACCACCGAGGCAAAAGTGACGAGGAGACGGGACAAAGACCCAGAGGATGTGTGGGTGTGAGGTGAGAGTGCAGTGTGGTTCTGTTGCAACAGGCAAGGCCCACAATATGTGATAAGTGATGGGAGTGGTACTTATAGGAGGATGTTGACCGGCCGAGGGCACATACTCTTTAAGAAACTCAGATAAAGTGAGATGCTGAAGGGACTCTGTCAGCCCCGTGTCGCCCTCGTCGTCGGCCGACTGGGCCCGCCTACGTAACCTGATCTCCCTGTGGGAATCACACGTTGCACATACAACACACACACATGGAGAAAACACAGTGACACTTGCAGGTGGTGAACGTGATATAAAAAATATATATAAAAAAATAGAAAGTGGGGGTAGGATTAGGGTTTGGTTTTAGGGTTTGTTTTTAGGGTTAGGGTTTGGTTTTAGGGTTAGGTTAGGGTTTGGTTTTAGGATTAGGGTTTGGTGTTAGTTTAGGGGAATCTTGATCATTTAAGGCACAGGCGCAGGTATATATTTAATTGTTTTTTACCTTCATGACATTTTTAGAAGAGTACCCCAAATTAAAATAGGGTTAGGGTTAGGTTATTACACATGTAATAATAGATATAAATAAATAATCCAACTAATAATGCATTTCAATTGTGGATGCCCGTCACCTTAAGTGTCCCAAAACTGTAAGAAATAAATACATAAAATAAACTGGACAATGAAGACAGCATGGTGTGCCACTAGAGGGAGCCACAGAGCTATTAGCACCATCTAAAAGAGCAACAGGAGGATATTAAAGTACAAGGCAGTTGGCATGTATCCCCTGAAGCCACAGGAAGATACTTTAAACCAGGAACAGGAAAGATTTACTGACTCCTCTGTCAAGACTTCAATACAATGTCACTTTGTCCAGGGATGACAATGAGGAGTTTTATTACATTAAAGTTCATATTACCAAATCACACCATCGTTACCATGGTGAACACAGAAATAACTTGCTCTGGCTGTGATAACTGGAGACTGGAGTTATATGAAAGTGAGATTCTTAAGATTAATGAAGTGAATTAATGGATAAGATTAATAAAGATGAATAAAGTACATCTTCAGGTGAGAAATGTAAACCTACGCTATGTAACCCTATGTTGCCGTGCCTATGAACTATTTTCTGTACGCTGCTGTGACCCTATGAGAATCCATCTGAGAGGAAGTGAAAGTGTGCAACCTTTCGTAGAAATCATGAGAATACAAAGAAAGAATTGTCTACTTCCCTGTTCAACTTTTACATGTTGTCATAGATTGTAGATAATAACAGATTTTTCTCTGAATTCTGTGTATTTATGCTCTCATACCACCATACATCATGAATATCCCGTACACTTTCCTAGACCTTGCATTATGGCACACCACCGTTATTGCAGTCATAGTTTGTGTAGAGCATATAGATGACACCGTTTCAATAAAATGGTATAAGTGATAGTGAATATTTACCTTTTCTCATGAGGCTGCTCTGACAGACTGGTGGCTCTCTGCTCTGGAATACAACATGAAGATGAACAAATTCAAACAAACTCACAAAGTGCTTCAGTGGATGATGCCATTAAATCAATGCATACTGCACAACCAATATCAAGCAGCAAGGGAATATCAACAAACTGATTTATTCATTCAATAATTCATAATGTTGTTTTGCCTGCTCGGTGTATAGCTGCTGCAGACGATATCTGGAAAAGGCGAGATCTCTACTGTGTCTTAAGTCCAACAGAACAGCATACATCATGATGCCACAGTGTGTGTGTGTGTGTGTGTGTGTGTGTGTCCATCCACCATTTGAATGTGGTCTGGTCAGGTTCAAACAAAGGCCAGCATTGCCAACTAGTAGTTCTCCAATGGCATCCACAACGCCTACCACTAACCTATGACCCAGCTACGGTTCCTTGATAGTTTGCTGTTTTCCAATGACTTTAATAAGACTAAAGTGCTAGAGCTGCATTATTTTGAACTGATCTAAGCTAAACGTCTAGAGAAACAGTTTCAAATCAAATAAACACAGACGAAAAGAAGAAAAAACAAGACGATCAAGATATTTTAACAGCAAACAGCCAGAGTCCACCCTGAGGTCTTCATTCCCGTCCAGACAGTCTGCTACCAGACACCTGTCCTCAGCCTTGCAGGAGGTCGGCCCACAAGGAGGCAGCCTCCGAGGCCTTTAATCCCCCAGGCTTTCATAGAGACTCTTTTCATTACAGGATACCCATTGTAAACAGAAACTAGCTGAATAACATGCATATACAAACACACGCACGTGAATGCACAAGGACACACAAACAAACACACCCACCCACATCACGGCGAAAACCACAACTCATACATGCTCGCCAAACTATGACAAACATGCACACATAAATAATTACAAACGCACGTCAATGATGACAGCAATGCTATTCATGCAGCTTTGCGAGAAAACAGGAGGCGGACATGAGGAAAATAGAGTACTTACTACCAGGGTGAAGCAGAGACAGAGATTTAGACAAAGAGAGGGCTTGGAGAAGAGACCGGCTGTAGCTGAAGTTGTGGAACACGCCATCTACAGGGCAAAGTCCACAGAGTGCTGCTCACACACATTCCAACTACAGCAGTGTTAGCATGTACAATCAACTCCTAGTGTGGCTAAAACACCACCTCATGCAATTAGCTTGTATCATTCATTTAGCTTTCAATTAGTACAGAAGGTAAGGAACGGCAGTTAATAGCTAACTAGTACAAAGAAAACATTAGCAGTACAAACATCTGAGGAGTTGGTTGTACTCTACTGTCTATACTGTACTATACTATGCTGATTAATTGCCTATCAACAGCTAATCTAGTGTTATAAATCAAACCCAGAGCCAACAAAAGGTTCTAATCCGATTAGTGACGCGCATGCCAACATAGTAGACAGAACTTAACACCACCCAAGATGGTTTTGGGTTCTCGGTCAGTAATACCCGATGAATGTTATGAAGGAGTGTTCTGCTGGTTCATGAGGTAACAGCTCACTAACCAGGGCTTGAGCTGGCAGGAGGACTGTCCCGGGCAACCCGTGAAGGACGCAAACTGAGTTTAGTGGACGAGTAGGAGTAGGAGCGTAGACGAATCCCCTGGTCACACGATTCCTAAACGAAAAATAAATTAAAAGTTTGCATCAAATGTGTATTTTACTGCAGTGTAGTAAAATACACATTTCTCTATCCGTGTTGGTCTTAAGTCACTTAATATAGTAACGTAATGGCATCTCCTTTTCTTTTTAATCTTTATTTATAAAAAAAAAATTTGCGACCAAATTTTTATTGAAGTGAAAACACACTTTACAACAAAAAGTACGACGTTTTTTTAATCTTATTTTTATATATTGGTTATATAACCAATATATAACTGGTTCATAACATGCTTTTTACCATAAAAATAGGAAATAGCTCACGCTAGCTCATGCACCAGAAAATCGTAAAACTACGTCGTCATCGTCATTGTCCAGCCAATGAGAGCTCGTGTTACATCGCTGCAGCTTACTTTTGCAGTGGCACAGTTGGTGCGTGAGCTTTAACTAAAAGGCTGGTCTTTGTTAAAGTAGCGTGGGAAATGAATTGCGTAAAGGAAAAGCAATGGAATGAAGAAATGAAATACGGGAAACAACTAACGAAAGAGATTATTATTTAAACGTCCTTTTAAAAGAGTGTTAAGAAAGCTATTATAAAGCTACTCATTTAACCAGCATTAAAATGCATTGTTTTTGTTTTTTAAACCATTTTTTAAATGTCTCTTTTAAAAGCAGTTTAATGTAAAAATACAAAAATGGTTTTGTAAATCCAACTATAAATGTACTCTTTTAAGTGTCTATTTAATACATTTTTCCCCCTCATCTGTTAAATTTAATGCTCCATAAAAAAGCATCTTTGATAATTGTTTAACGCGTTATTTAAATTAAAACATTAATTCATTCGTTCCGTGGCACAATTGGTCCTCCATACAACGAATCAGACACATTGTATAATGTGTCTGTATGTTTCCCTGTACAAATAAACCCTACTAACTAACTGTAAATTGTGTAACTATATGAGTACCCCATAGGACTTATTCTAAGTACCTGTGAGACGGGTTAGGGTATCCTCGAAGCGAGGACTTACTACGATACCTTCTCGTTAGTGTCGAGTGTGAGAACAAGCTCACTTGTGAGGAGGCGGAGTCACACGCTGAGGAGGCGGACTTGGTGCGTGTGCACGTGAGGTTGGGGGAGGGGTCAAAGGCGTCCATGCCGTCGCCGCCGCCACCGGGGCCGCTGCGGGCGGCCGGCGCCAGGTCCAAGAAGGGCGGCCGGGGCACAGCGACGGCGTCCTCCTCCGTGTCCACCTCCAGGGCCACCAGACTGGGGCTACGGGGTGGACAGGGATGGGAATGAGTGTGAAAATAAAGCTCCATAGAGATAGAGAGACAGAGAGAGAGAGAGAGAGAGAGAGAGAGAGAGAGAGAGAGAGGGATAGAGATAGATAGAGAGGGATAGATAGAGAGGGATAGAGAGCTAGAGATAGAGAGATAGATAGAGAGAGATAGAGAGGGATAGAGAGATAGAGATAGAGAGACAGATAGAGAGATAGAGATAGAGAGACAGAGAGATAGATAGATGGAGATATAGATGAATATAGATAGATAGATAGATTCATTGATCCATACATCCATCGATAGATTTCCAATATAATTCAAA
>OOFB01032495.1:47695-62719 GCA_900323305.1 Trachyrincus murrayi | reverse complement strand
GGAGCGATGGAAGGAATAGTTTTGATTGGGCGGGGGGGGGCATGTTTTTAAAAACAAATAACACTAAAGGCTAAGTAGCTCAAAACAAATAGACTGAAATAGACTGTAAACTGTAGCTGATCCAACCCGCTAAAGACCCCCCTCTTCTCTTCACACACACACACACACACACACACACACACACACACACACCCATTAACAGTATACACAGTGTGCGGGCACTCACACTGTCGTCGACCAGGCGGTGCTGCTCCACACCGGGCTCCGTGCAAAGGTCTGCAGGAAATAAAGATTTATCCATTTATCCATTTATCCAGGGGCGTGACTTCCTGTCAGCAAGATGAGTCAACTGGTTAACAAACATACAACATATTGGTCGTCCTGGACCTTAGCGAGTGGTGTAAGTACAAGATGGACACCATCTTGGAAACCTTGCAGAGAGATGGTGTGCAGCCCAGGTGTGGGTCTGGGAGAAGAGCTCAGACTCCCTAGTGTGTGTGTGTATGTGTGTGTGTGTGTGTGTGGGGGGGGGGGTGCTGGTGGTGATGTTTTTTGTGGAAGATAAAGCATCGGATAGGTTGAGGTCAATACGGAGGTAGAGGTATACACTTCCTGCTCGGTTTTACATGTCGATATGTGCCTGCCGTCTCCATGACGACCGTAAACATGCTATCAGAGATTAAGTGGCAGGGACAGGCTGGCCCTGCGTGTGTGCGCACGTGTGTGTCCATATGTGCTTATTCTTTGGAAAGGGGTGTGGAGGGTGGGTTTATTTTGTTTCTGTGTGTGTGTCTAGCGTGAATGTGTGCGTGTTGGTCTGTGTGCATGTGTATATGTGTGTTTGCACACATGTGCATGTGTGTGTGTGTGTGTGTGTGTGCTTGTGTGTGTGTGTTTGCACACATGTGCATGTGTGTGTGTATGTGTGTGCTTGTGTGTGTGTGCGTGCTTGTGTGTGTATGTGTGTGTGTGCTTGTGTGTGTGCTTGTGTGTGTGTGTGTGTGTGTGTGTGCGTGCTTGCGTGTGTGCGTTTGCTCCGCAGAACAGATCACTCTCCGACACTGACAGTGTGAGAGCACTCATGTGGACGAGGAAGAGGACGAGGCAGAGCGAGAGGACAGAAGGAAAGTCCTTTGTCTGTGCATGTGTGGATGTAGGGAGGAGGGGGAGGAGGGGGGGGGGGAGGAGCAAACAAGCAAGTATGTGAGAAAGCACAAAAAAAAAATCCTCATCAGCTAAGTTCCTCGAATTCAGCAGATGCGTCGGTGGCAGTCAGAGGAATACGCACGACGTTTTTGGGGGAAATAAGGTTATTACTCATAGTCAAACGAGAAGCATCGTACAATTTTTTTTTGCCAATCTGAAAAAGAGTATTAAGTAAAAACAAGGATTGGCTAAAAAATTGTTGTTTGTGTGTATGTGTGTGTGTGCGTTCCTGTGTGTGTGTGTGTGTCTTGGTCTGAATTTTCATCAGCGCAGCTCATATTACACAACATACTGAACAACATGTCCACCTGGACACATCTGGGGCCCAGAAGACAACACCAAACAGCTGTACTTGCTTAGGACTCTTTCAAGTACATCCCCAGTAAACTATTTAGTCAACTAAACCACTTCATTGTAAATAATATTGGCAGATTGGCACATTTCCAATATTTGCCAATAAATAGCAACTGGAGTGAACGTAAAAGTTTAACATTTTTACATTACACATAAGGATGGGCACTAGTTCAATATTATCATTTATCATCTTTGAATGGTATTGTATCGTCATGAAATGAAGATATCGACTTATGAAAATGAATCACGATGAGAAAATATGCCCTTAAAATGATCAAAATATGAAGTTTGAAACGTCAGAGAGAAAGGGAAAGGGAGTTTTAGTCCGATACCATACTTGAAATGTCCATAATATACTTCAATGTAATGACCCTCAGTTAGCCTGTTCAGAATGCTATTTAGAATTCATAAGCATATCGTGATATTTAGCGACATCGTGGACAATTCCCCATCATTATCGTGATAATCCATGTTTCCAGGTGAATAACAATGAAAGGGCTCAGACATAAATCCACACAGCTCTGCTTTGAACTCACCTCCGTCACTCTCGTTAATCTCCTCTCTGCCGTGGTCATCCACGTCACGGGCACCGCTGAGCGACGTGATCTGTAACAGAGAATCGGGAAATCGCCTTATAATGATTCATTAACGATGAATCTCGTAATCGTCGCTCGCAATCGTGTCCACGTCACGTCATCTGCTCGGCGCGGGCGTTGGACAATTCACCGCAGAACTTTGTTTCCTATAAATGTGTTGCTTGCAGTCAATGGTCTCCGGTCCAACAAGAATACCACGCTCGAACGGTTTCTGATTCATTATGAACTGGTAGATTATAGCACGCAAAGTGTTGTTTGGGGGGGGGGGTTATAATATTCTCACTACACTATATCCACTTGTTGACCATTAAAGGTGCTATGGGCAAGATTTGAGAATTGTAAAGAGAGAGAGAGAGAGAGAGAGCGAGCGAGAGAGAGAGCAGAACGGTTCTGAAAATAAACACCCAAAAAAACGTCCCCTCCCTCTCTGCTCCCTCCCTCCATACGTTTCTCCGTCATGGAGAAGTGTTACATTTCACACACCTGCGGTGGAGCCGTGTGTGTGCGAATGTGACAGATGGATTCCCCCAACCAATCAGGGAAGAGATGACCTGATTGGTCAGAAATGGTCTAAAACGGTCTAAAATCTAAATTGGCTCATAAAGAGGCAGGCGCAGTCAACTCAAAACAGATATTCTCACAGTGCATTTCACTCACTAATAGCTGACAGATGGCTATGGCATTTCTAACAAATTATATTCAAATTATAGCTCTTAAATCGTACCTACAGCACCTTTAATATCACCACATGTTATGATAGCATATACGGGCTAGCACACAACTGGCTAGCATTTGTCACTTTTACACAAAGCCAATCCATCTTGAAGGGTCAAATCTGATTCTCCCTATGTTTTACCCTCATCCTCACCTCTTCTACATCTACATCTGTTCTGAATGCCACGTCACGTTGCCTAACAAGCAGGTCTGTAAAACACACATGAATTCTGATGAAGCTCTCTCACCGCTTGGAGGATGCTGGGGTCTTTCAGTCTGTGTCTGAGGGCCGCTATGATGATGTCATGAGGGCATGGACCTGGAAGGCGAGGGGCCGAGAGGGTCAGGTGGTCTGTTCCAGGATGGAACCTCAGGACCCCAGAGCTGTCTGACCACAAGCAGTGTCCGCCCACAACATGGCCGCTCGCTGGAACAAGCGGGCTAGGTACCAAACAAAATACAAAATTGCATTTATAATCCAGTTTAGCGGACACAGGTAAGCGCCCCACACACGCACCTTAATGTGCAATAGTCACAAACTGTAGTCATGTGTAGTAATATCACATAGAGAACCACTATTTTCTATACTTTTATATTACCTAACGTTTCTACATTGTTTTTTTGCTACCATTATATGCAGCACAGCAGCTATTACACTCCTAACTGTCCCTGGAGGGAGGTGATCCCTCTTCTGTGATCCCTCTCAAGATTTCCTCCCTCCGGATTTGGGGAGTTTTTCCGTTGTCGTATAATGCAGAAGCCCTTTGAGACTGTGACTGTAACTAAGGGCTATAAAAATAAACCTAACTGACTTGACTTGCTGGTTTCATAATGATTAATTGTCTCTGAGAGACACAACAGAAAGAAGAAGAGACTCACGTGGCCAGCACCCTGAATAAAGTGTGCTCCCTGCTTTTCTGGGCCAGTTGGAGAGGCGTATCTCCGTCCTGATTGGGTAAGGTCAGTGCCCTATGACCTTTGGGCTGGTGAAGCAGGAAGCGGGAGAGGTGGAGCAGGTCCTGGCGCACCGCCAGGTGAAGGAGGGTCTCTCTGGGCTGCTGCTGCTGCTGCTCAACTGGAGACGTAGAGGGAAAACATCTTCATGTTGACAACATCAAGAACAATACAAAAATAAATACATAAATAAGTAATAATAAGAATTATTATTATTATCATTATTCTAAACATGCTATCTTTATTCATGTCCTTTAAAGTAAGTTTTATAAATAGCCATTTAATGCAGACTATGCCATGGTTCAGCATACCTTCCTTGACACTTAACATGTTTGATATGGTTCTATATAACAATATTGAAGATATTCTCTGATATAATCGCTTTTTGGATCATGTGGTCAGTTGACCGATATCAGAGACCAGAATATTAATAATTAATAATCATTAATAATAATTAATAAATAATTTATAATATTGTTGTATCCATAATAACAAAACCCAACCCTACCTAACCAGTAACTGGCTGTTAACTAGATTCACTTCTTAGGCAGCTAATGGGGGCTTTCCCCCCAGCGGTAAAAACCCCATCAAAGTCATTTGACAGGCCCAGACATAACCGATAAAGTCTCCCTTCGTGGCTGGTCTGTGCAATCTCTTGATCTCAAAGAACGAGCATTGGCATGAGCTAATTTGCTCGGCCCTTCCCTCGGGCAGGAAAAAGCTAAGTAAAATGTGAGTGTTTCAAGCCGATCTCTAGACTCACTCCATGTAGGGAGCAGGTTGAGGTTATGATCTGTGGGTAAAACACATCTTACACCAACAGTCAAGGGACCCACGTGTTTTGCACGCAAGGCCTCTTTCAATTAGTTTGTCACAGTCAACCAACACTGAGATTGGACTACACTGACTAACAGTCACGGGGAAAGTAAGGCAAAGTGCCAGACACACCGTGGGTAAAGTGAAGTGAGAGAGTGTTGTTGGAGATTGTGTAAACTGATAGA
Source organism: Trachyrincus murrayi (assembly GCA_900323305.1). Taxonomy (NCBI): domain Eukaryota; kingdom Metazoa; phylum Chordata; class Actinopteri; order Gadiformes; family Macrouridae; genus Trachyrincus; species Trachyrincus murrayi. Next base: position 57,894 of record OOFB01032495.1, on the reverse strand, counting down.
GACAGAGCGGGCTAAAGCAAACTACTCAAGAGTCTCGCCTAATCTGCTGGTGGAAACCTAATGGCAGTAATGACCCTGCGTTCTGTGAAACAGTCTGGCAGGCGGCTACAACACATCATGTGATAAGAGTTCTGCTGTGTAGCCACATCTTATCTTATCAAATTAGAAAGCGCAACAATCATATCAAGAATATGTCAAGTATTCGTGTTTATTTAATAGTTTTATGTTGGAATACTGGAATAGGGGGGCATATGTTGTAACATTGCAGTGATCGTTGCTAGCAAAGCGAACTCAGGTAAGATATGCTATTTTAGCATATCTTACTGTGCTTGGTAAAGTGTTAGAAAAGTGTACCATGAGAAAAATATGACCACTTTGGCCTGATAATATTTCTTGCACCACCCTGATTACCATAACCATTAGCATGTACATCCATCCACTGGGGCATATTTCCCAGTAGCTGTTATTGTACAGCCTGAAACTCTGATAAGACACCACTAATATATGACTCCATGAGTAAATGAATGTTGGATAAAAGGCCAGAGCACTGAATCTTTCTTGACAAGACATATCTTAATGTTCCAGTACTCGGTACTAGGGTCAGCAGCAAGCGAAGAGATTCAGTGTCTTTTACATGGTGTAGTATATCAGTAGTATACCATTGGAAGGCACAACTCCAGGGCTAAGTATAAGGCTTAGCCCTGGATTTCATTGAACTAGGGCTGTGCCTGAGGTTTTGGTCTCTGATGTGGTCAAATTTAAAAGAAAGCATGACAAATGTACGTCATCAATCCATGGTTCATATAATACCTTAATGAATGTAGGGTTAGATGTAATTTAGCCACTTCCCTGTGTCTTCACCTTCCCAGGAAGAAGAACAACACAACTCGTATTGTTCTAGGTATCATTAGGGAGGCATCTTAACCATTTGTAGCTGTACTGCTACACCATTCGTTCACGACAAGCAACTAAATACCAATAGTCAAAATATAAATGAGATGTGTTTACCCAGGAACAAGTTTTACTTTCACTTAACTTGAACCTCCCTTTTAACTTTACTTACGAAGCTTACTGTGCTTGGGTTGTTGTGTGAATAAAGTGAAATCATATCATTGAATATCACCTAAATCACCTTCTGAGTGAGACGCTCTGTCTCCACTCGGCGGGAGTTCGCCGGGGGGGTTTCTCCACCGCTGAAGGACATCCATGTTGGCCATGGCCTGTGTGACCTTCGCATCCAACTCCCTGAGACTAACTCCGTCCTCCGGCAGGCTCGGTCTGGCGAGACCCTCGCCGCCGCCGCCACCGCCGTGGCGTCCAGAGGTAGGTTCCTCGCCGTGCCGGTTCCAGCCTCCGGATCTCGAGGAGCACAGCCGCTGAAGCTCCAGGTGGCTCTGGGGTTCCAGTCGAGAGCCGTTAGCGTGAAGGTAGTCGGCCGCCTCCTGTGCCGCGTCCCTGACGTACTCCAGGGCCGCTGTGCTCCCACAGGGCCGGACTCTGTCGTCGTCACGGCAGCAGTAGGCCGTGACTGACACGGCCTCGGGGATGTTGTGGCCTGTACATGAAAGACAACCATTTAGAATAACTTCGGCTTCTAGAGTTTAGAATCAGTCGAGGATCCGACAGAGGAGTGTGATTCGGAGGGCTGAGGAACATACCGGGAACTGTGAAGCAGAGGCCGGCGCCGTCGCTTCTCAGCCTCGCCACCGCCACGTGAGTGAGCGTCGAGCCTTCGAGCACCACATAAAAGTCGGCCTCTTCAGAACCGACCATCGGGTCTCGGAACAAAGCAGAGGCTTCCACCTGGCCCTGTAAACAATCATGAACACGTTGTGCTTCATATGCATAACATACACCGCATATAAAACAAAACTACATCACACCGTCTGAAAGACGTTCCATGTCGACAACAGACAGTTCACTGTACTCTGACGTCTCTGCAGTCCTGTTTAAGTGCACCATCGCATTCCAATAGTTTGTCGAGAAACCGTCCATCGACCGAGGCCAACTTCAACACGGGGGTGGAGTGACTGTGATTGATGACAGACGTGGTAATGGATATGGCGTGTCGTTGCGATCGTTATGTTTGAATACACATTCCACTTTCTAGCATCATTCGTATTCCCTCGTAAAAGCTGCATACTCCCATTTGTTTTCATATTATTACCTGCTACCTGCCGGTGCCTGATCGCTCTTTCACCCACCGTGGACCCATTTCTGTTTCGTTATAAAAGCTAATAATATGAATATGTTTTTAATGTATTGTTTACATTTAGTTTAATGGTTTTGCTCTTGTAAGACCTGAATAAAAACATTTAAACAACTAATGACCTTATTAATGCTTGTATGAATTCTAAGGTTTGTAAACTACTACTATTATAAAAAAAAAATAATCGAACAACACATTCAACACATTTACGTAACAATGCATTGTACCCTGCCTAGCAGTGCATCAATGCATGTGCCAATGGCAATAATTTCTGTACTCAACGTCAGTGCTCAATCCCTCATAGCTGTCAGCCACAGTGTTTATATTTTTTAATATGAAGCCACTTCATCCCCCAAATCAGCAACCCTGGCAACCTGCTCCTCTGCGATTTGGTTTCGCTACATAATTGGTGGGTGGAAAGCGACTGGGGAAAGATCATGGTGTGGAAAAACATGTTATAACTGCACCTTGATGCCCGTATGAAACACGACTACAGCCTCTCCTTTTAGGGACACATCATCAACACAAAGGTCAACGAACGAGTGTCTTTATGTTCAGGAGCTGATGTTAGATGCGGGAGTCATATGAATGTACCGTTAGGTATAGGTATAGGTAGACAGAAATCCCCACAGTGACAGTGAAGAGTGTGTGTTGTTTATAGCTGTGCTTCTCCCGGGTAACCACAGTTAGAAGACTAACCAGCTGACGGGGTGTGACCCTGTTCTGATCTATAACCTTTTTTCCTCCCGGGCTTTTGTTGCAACTCTGTGACTCTGACACAACCTGATCTGGTGCCCTTTAATAATTCAACACCAGGTCTATTTGTCTGATGTCGGCCAGGTGTCCAGGTACAGTGCATTCATGTATTCATGTATTTATGAATGACGGCACATGCATATGGGGGTAGGTTCACAGAGGACGGCCGCTTCATCCCACTCATAATTACTGCAGCAGTGTCATTAAACCCAATGTCTATTTGAAGCTATTAAAATGTCTTTTATATCATTTTATAATTTAATCACAATAATAATTGGGTAAATAAAAGAAAAATATTACAGTGAGGAAAATGATACTTTTGATAAGTTAACCTAAACTATTCCAGAGACTTTTTTTTAAGTTAGCTTATCAAGCGTATAACTTTCCCCACTATAATATTAGCATTTTATTTTACCAATGTATTTTTCTGATTCAATCATAAAACAACATAAAACAGTTTTCATAAAAGAGTCTTGAAAGTTGCCCTACGTGTTGGTCCACAACGTACGATCATGTGTATTAAAGTCAACAACAGGCCGATGAAAGCTTTTGTGTAACGGCTAACTAACCTCCCCACAATAGCGCATGTGTGGATACGTGGTTGCCAGGGGCAACCGGGAACAACCAACACCACTCTGCTTTGATCTTAAACCTTGTGAGGGACTTGGCTTAGTCCACACAGACTCTTCCTCCAGAGTGTGTTGTTCTCATGCTATTAGTATTATTATTACACAACTTTTTGTTTGGATTTGACCAAAACGCGATGCTTCATTAAAGTCGCATGAATGCTTCATTAACCGGATTTATGAACACATTATTAATAAAGAGATGTACAAAAGGAGAATATGAAACAGCAGAGTCACGTTGGGCCGTGATCAGCCTCCTCTCGTTGTCAGATCAGCCGCATACCTCTGATTCAACGTGCTGTGCTAATGGCATGCTAATAGCTGAGTTGCACGGCAAAAACAATGACGTTGTCGCTAATCTTACCATACCCACAGTTCACTTAAAAAAGGTTTGTTTGATAAATATCACAAAAATAAATAAAAACAGCTTTCATTCGAATACCAGACCCAAAACCGGGCACACATTTCAATTTAGCTGGATCGTCATGTCCGTTTTCTTTTGGAATGGTACCGTTGCTTAGCCAACAGTGAAAACTAAACAAAGAGTAAATTGTCCCTAATGTACAGAGGTTATGACATAATAGTAAACAACACTTCACTACCTCTCACACCATAGATATCCGCTACCTTCAACTGCTCTTTGGGCAGTTTACATTATCATGCAACACTTGCAGCTGGACAAACACAAAAGCTGCAACAACGATAGGAGAGGTTGGTTACGACAACCAACACTAACCCTGAACTTCATAATAATACATTTACATTGCAGTTGCTCATGCACACGCACACGCACACACACACACACACACACACAGCACAAACACACAGGTCAAATTCAATCAGCCTGGATATAATTATACCTAACCTCATTTTTTTATCATTTACCAAAAGATACAGAGCCAACGTGGAGGTTTCTGGGCTGTGGCATAACACTCTTGACCCTGGAAATCAATCTTGATGGAGCCCGGGATTTAAAACTAGATTTAAAACCAGATCGTACATGCCTAACAGACTTTTAATGTTTTACATGCGCTGTTTCTCAGACCAATCCATCAAACGTAAGCATACTGGAAAAACATTCTTGGGAGAGGAACCTTCTAAATGTGGTGACACAGCAAAACAAAGGGGCACTCTATGCTCACCAGAAATCTGGTAATGTTTTAGTGACTGGACCACCCACGTTCTTCATGTAAGAAAGACGCAAATGAGGGAGAGAGAGAGAGAGAGAGAGAGAGAGAGAGAGAGAGAGAGAGCGAGAGAGAGCGAGAGAGAGAGATATTGAGAACAAAATGGGTATTTATCAATTACGAAAGGCCTTGTCTTTGCAAAGACAACAACCCATATGTGAAACACACTCTCGCTGAATGAACCCCCTTTTAGTTCGAAGGTTTAGCTTTAGCTTTAGCGTAGCCTTAAGGATATGTATTCAGATGTGTGTGTGTGTGTGTGTGTGTTTTTTTTTTTGTCTCTGTATGGTAGCCGTCTGTGTATAAGACCTCATTTCCCCCCCCCCGGGACTGAAACCTTTACGGCTTCAGTTACACCTGCTGCTGTGTGGCAGTACTGGCCAGTAAAGCCACTGGACTGACTAGAGAAACCAGAAAAACAAACAGCCAGGCTTGTACGACGGGGAGAAAAACGACACAATATGTGAAGTCAGGAATTTAGGTGAAAAGAAAAGACAGTTAAGGTTTCATTGAGCAGGATGCTTTGCTATACAAGCGCCCCACACAAAGCAATCAAACAAACGGGGTACGTACATAAAGAGGTGCTTCTCTTCTGCTCAATTCCATATTGTCGGGCATCCGATGGACACTTGAGGAGAGAAAAAAAGTTGAATTACAATGAGCAAAAAAAAAGAAAGCATCGTCTGTCTGGCTATTCCAAGGATGAAAGTTGCTTCAGAAAGCTGGAATAACATAATTACCGTGGCCATAATAGCTTCACTTTAAAACTACATGGATATCTATCCACTCTGAATCTACCTCAAATTGTGGGATGCAAATGTGCTCATGCCGTGTGATATTACATCCTATAGGTTATATAGCCAGTGAGTGACCTCACCTGGCACCTATTTCAGCCAATCAGAAACAGCAATTACAATAACATGTTTCATCAGAAAATAGCTGGTTCTGCCCCAGAGCTTTGACTTTAGTGTTTGGTTTCTCCTCAAGTACTTTAAAGTTTTGGACTTAGGATTCTGACTCGGTATTGGTTAAATTAATAAACTGTGTGAGCCATTTTAATAGAGCACTTCATCCGTCCACGAGAAGTTCATGTGCTTTTAATTCACAATGTCATTGAAATTAATCATTACAACATGAGCTCGGATTAGGGCTGCACAATGATTGCACAAAATTCTAATTGCGATTATTTTGCCCGATATTGTGATTGCGATTATTCATTACGATTAACGGATTAGCGATTAAATTTGCCAACCTGGCAACCACATGACATTGCTTCATGTCATATATTGAGCGGTAGTGATTCCTCCGACCGTGCATGGACACACAAGATTCTAGCGCCCTTAGCGGCAACTATTATTTTTTCGTACTTTTTTTCATGCATTAATTGCGACCTTTCACGATTAGCTAATTGCCGAGGCCAAAATCGCTTTCGATTAATATGCAATTAATTGTGCAGCCCTACCTCGGATGCAGCAAATCAAGTACTGGGTAACTTAAGCCACAGCCTGCACACACACGCTGTGACTTCACTCTCAGCTGTGAATGTGAGCATGGCTTCAAAGTGGTCAGTGGTCATTGTTGTATAACAATGACCACTATAAGCTTCCCCCGGCACCGGTCAGATAGATGTGGCCTATCTGTGATGTGAATAGACATTCAAATACGTATGTGTAGCATTGTAATAGTCACTCGTATCTCGATGTAAAACATGTGTTTCAAGACAACCAGAGAACCAGGAATGTCTTACAGCCAGTCATGGTATTTCTAGCGATATCCCAAGGCTGTGTTCCACATTATCGCTGTCTTGTTAACTATGTTTTCGTCATAGCTATCTGTTTTTCTACTTATTATTATATTAATGTTGAATCAAAGTGTCTGCTATATGCTGATTATGCCAACAGGTCAGCGGGAAAATACAAACATTTAACGTTGTTATACTGTACTGTACTATAACTAATAATTGTATATTACAATTGTATATTGCTATTCATTCACTGAACATATTAAGTTAGTAACGGATGATTTGCATCGCAAAGTTTAAGGAGATAATCTATATTATAGGCCTAATATTATTCAACGGCATTCGACACAACACAACAACATTGTGTATGCTAAGATAAAACCATAGAGAATTGGATTTTTAATGGAATTCAAATAATACTCCCTGTAGTTACAGGCTACTAGCCCAATGCATACCTGTTAGTACAACCATACATAAGCACACATCATATTTAACTTCTATTCTTCTATACTTCTGGTTTAAAATGATCATAACTGACGATTACTCATCATTATGTCATGAGATAAATGTCAGAGAACAAATGATACACCACCCTTTTAGGCCTATTATTAAGCCAGTTTTACATGATCACATGTCTTGACAGTGCACACTGTCAAAACCATTTGGGGACAAGTGACTTTGACAGCTACACCATGTGACCAACATATTTGCAGATGGGAACGGCTGAACAGAACGAGCTGTTCATCTCTTGACATGCTCACATAAGAACCTAGGTCAAGCGTCCTTTTAATCATGTCCTTTCATTTCCACATTTTTGTTATGGATGTACGGTCCTAATTATACAAAAGACCTGCGATCGGTTCAGATTATAAAGTCACCATACCGATACCGTGAGGTCACTCCCCGGTACGATGCTGCATCCATCGCTGCCCTAAAGCATCGTAATCAGTAACCGACCACAGTATGTTAATTGCTGGGGCCACTACGGTGTTGTGTTATATATGTTGACAGGTATACAAAGGCACGCTATTTGAGACGGTGATTTCCCCCAACACACACACACGCACGCACACACACACACACACACGCACGGTGCGTGCGTGTGTGTGTGTGTGTGCGTGCGTGTGTGTGTGTGTGAGTTGAATCTAATAAAGCATCATACCTAAAAAGCAGTTTCCTCAAAAGCAACACGAATGCATACCATGAACTAGTACGCATAGACATGGGTGAAAGGGTTTCTTTTTTTAAAAAGGTGGTCGGCAACGTGTTGACCATTTACCTGAGTCCTCCCTCCGCCTCCTCCGGGCGATACGACCACGACCGGATAACTGTCGAGAACACAGCGGCGTCTTCTCGGGTTTTGCGAGTTGTCCGCTAAACTTCGTTCGTGGTGTTCTCCATCCCGCTTCTTTGTTTAGTCCGTGTTGTCCTAACTTAACGTGGGGAGTGTGTGCGGGGGTTTCTCTTCCAGGTAGCGTCAAGAGCTATACGGTCGTGTAGCCCGCCGCCGCCGGTTCTTTTCCACGGCCTATTATTCTCCTCTCCTGGTCCAGCCCCCTTCTCTCTCTCGCCCAGACCGGAGCAGCCTAACCTCATTCCCGGCCGTTCTCGTCTCGTCGACGGACGCGCCAGGAGCGGGATGCTCCAGATGAGCGTTATTGGTGCGAGAGCGAGAGAGAGAGAGGGCGGGACTTTCTGTTGCATGGGTTTTAGCGGCCGAGAGGCGACGGAGAGGGCGGGACTTCCGGTTACATGGGTTTTAGAGGCGAGAGGGAGGGACTTTCCATTAAAAGCCAAGGGATATCCGTTTCTATTACATGTTACGGATTTTGCATTGTCAACAATATTTATTCTCCTTGTCGTTGTTGTTGTTGTTGTTGTTGTTGTTGTTGTTGTTATTCTTCTCGCTCCGGGGTCCCGGACTATTACCTGGCGTACACAGCTCATAGGAAGTAAGCCTAAGAGACCGACATTTTTCGTTGCGGTAGACCGGGATAACGGTACAATTCAGGATCCACTCTCAGCCTAGCAGCAGCCCCGAAGGGAGGCTTGATGACATTGGCAAGTGGCCGAGTGACGAATCCAAAGTAACTGGCTTCCTAATCATGATGTGTGCAGCAAGTGGCAGAATGGCCATACATTTTACACAAAATGACAAAGGAGACAGAAAGAAACAAATGTGATGGTCAGTCAGATCAAACTCACAAACATGAATATGTGTAACAAGTTATACACACACACACACACACACACACACACACACACACACACACACACACACGAGGGGTGGGGGACTACTTTTTATCAGAGACCTGTAACCTATATTGTAATTGTGGTTTACAACCATATTCTAATTGCAATCTATTGCCCAAAGTTTAAATAGGAAAACGTTTAGGTATTTCATTTCACTGCACACCCCGTGTATGTATGTGACAAATAAACATCTTGAAATCTTGAGGTCCTTAAAGCGAGGCAAGGAGACCCCAAATATGTCTTGCGATTTAACACAATCACCTTGGTCTTTACCGCCATCTATAGGGAAATGTTAAGTATAGCACTTGAAATCAATTAATATATAATACGCCTACTGCCATCATGTGGTGAATTCATTGGTTCATAACACAATTATATATAATTAGAGTATTGAATAAATATAGTTTTATATATAGGCCTACTTAAATAAAACATCTATTAATAAAACTAATATTATTGGTGCGTTATTTGCATCTCTTTAGTGTGAACTGGGTAAAGTATAAAACCCTCACCTTTCGAAAGGAAATTCGTTTTTAGTAAAAAAAATAATACATTAAACAAAACACCCTGTAGATGGCGAAAGCAGGCTGGGTAACACCGCGGAGCAGAGCTCTGCACGCTACTGAAACCAGCGAGATGAGCCTCGAGTTGCGTGTGATGTTGACATGGAAATGCAACTGACCTGGAAGTTCATTCTTCCCCAGACCCCCTACAGCTTCATCAACGCGGCAGAGACGGGCCACGACCCTTACCTCCTCATTAGAGACTTGAAACACAAACAAACAAACAAACAAACAAACAAAATAGCAATAACACCGCTTGTGTTGTGTGGGTCGACACTCCATCGGTTATGCATCTCCCCAAACAAGTAAAGGCGAGGTGAAACCAGAAATGTTAGGTGTTCCCGTGAATGCTGTGAATGCTCCTATTGGTCAGTGAGAGACACCTAGAAAAACATCCAATCAAATATTGGTTATGTGTGTGTTGGTTTTGCTTCAAAAGTAGACTGAAATATTTCACCTCTGTGGTCCTAATTTTACAGATCCTCAATAATAATAAATTGAGTTATAGGTTTACTGGGTAATTGAACAATTGAACAAATCAAGTTTTTAAAGACCTTGAATGAAACCCTCACGTACACTTAGCCAGGTATAAAACCATTACTGTAAGCACACGATTAAGGAATGTAACTTGTGCAATACTTTAGTCTGCTTAATAGCATTATCTAAGTTTGCAGTGTTCCAGCCTCTGTATATATCTCTCTCTCTCTCTCTCTCTCTCTCTCTGTGTGTGTGTGTGTGTGTGTGTGTGTGTGTGTGTGTGTGTGTGTGTGTGTGTGTGAGTGCACACACGTGTGTGTTCATTAGTGTGTGGTTGTTGTGTTAGGGAATGGCTTTTTGGAGTAATTTGGAAACTCAATGCTAACA
>OOFB01032495.1:17511-25507 GCA_900323305.1 Trachyrincus murrayi | reverse complement strand
GCGATTACTGGCCGCTGAGAGTTCCTTACAGCAATAGCAGCGAGGCATAACGAGACATAGCGATGTCACCTGGTTCAGCTAGTGAGGAGCTACACACACACACACGCACACACACACAAAGATAGTCAGACACATACACACACACACACACACACACACACGCACACAGACACACACAGACGCGCACACACACACACGCACACACACACACAGACACACACACACACACATGCACACACACACACGCACACACACACACAGACACACACACACACACACACACACACACACACACACACACACACACACACACACACACACACAAGTACAAGCGAGAGACAGAATCTATAACAGGGAAACCAGTGCAAACTAAAAAGGAAGAGAAGGGGTTAACCAATAGAATCAAGGAGGAGTGGATACCTCCCAGGGAGGTGGCGAATCCCTCCATCTGCTATTCAGCGTATAGAGAACACTTGCAACACTTATCCCCTCTCCTTAAAGGCAGCTCCGCTTTCCGCTCCATTAAAAACGTTTGGGAACTAATGCCAGCCCTGAACGCAGCTCTAATTAGAGAGCCATACCTCTGCACTGCACGGACCCGCTGCACAAGGCGCTGGGCTCGGGGTAGACCCGACCCGTCGATGCCCCTTTGTGGAGCTTCATCTTCGTCTTTCAGCTTTCATCCTATTCTTTTTTTTCTCTGGGAATTACATCTTTTCTTTCGCTCTGTTTCTTTCTTTCTTTCTGTTCAGGCTTCTTTTGCAACACTTAAGATCACTTCACGCAGGGCAAGCTGAACAACTGAAATCTGGCCACCACGCTCATTTGAAGACACAGCGTCGTAACATTATATAAATAGCGGCGGTGCGTGTAAATAATGACACATGTATAGTTACCGACAATCGATTGGCAGAGCTCCAGACACCTCTCTCTCTCTCCACACCAACTAGGGCCAAGAAACCCCCCCCCCCACACACACACACACACGCACCTCCTTCACCACGTACTGCAGCCGCATACGTGCACACATAAACTTTATTACGCGGAGGAGTTTCAGGCCTTGTTTTAGTTGCGCTGCATCACGGGCCGTCTCACCCCGCCGTGAACCCGCCGATCTGGGATCTGCTGCGCTGAAATTACACCACACTGCGTCGCCGTGCAGTGCACTGCCTCATGCAAGCTCTCTCCACTCTCCCCTCTCTTCTTCTTCTTCTTCTTCTTCTTCTCTGGACATGTTTGCTTTGGCACGCGGACCCGCTCGTACAAATAGCTGCGGTGCGTAGCTTATCCATCACGCCGGTGCAGAATGTGATGATAAAATAACAGGCGGTTTAAAACAAACCATTTGTTACGGCGCAGCGTTGTTATTCTGTGGACTTGAAACAAAGTGCAGAGGTGACCGAGGCATCCTCTACTTACGTTACATCAATAAATAGAACAAAACACCCAAAACCCTGGACTGCTCCATCCACAGTCCAGACCGCCGGCCCCTGTGGGTTGAAAAGTCCACGGTCTGGCTCTCCCTTTCGCACTATAAGGCCCATCAGCAGCTGTGTGATGTCACCGCAGGCCCTTCACTACTACTACAGTTAACTGCTGGCGTCCGGCACATCATTAAGCATCAGTAGATTAGCGTGTATAGCGCGTAGCGCCCTATGCAGCTTCAGAGCTGATTAGTTACATGCAACAACGCCTCTCGGTCATAAACACGTCATCGCATGGCCACGGCCTGTTCATCATCGTGACACCGGCAGGTAATGCACACCAACGACCCCCCCCCCCCCACACACACACACACACACACACACACACACACACAGACACACACACACACACACACACACACACACACACCACACACACACACACACACACACACACACACACACACACACACACACACACACACACACACCACCACCATTGCGCTGACACAAGGCAGAGACCAAACATTTCCTGTGATCAGGAGCCACTCGTTCAAACGCAGACACGTATATCGATGTGGCGGGAAAAAACATGGCATGGTGGAGGTATATATTACGTGCTTATTGAATATCTCAATCTCAATAAAGACCTTTTATGATTTGTAACTGTGTAACTATATCCCTGCATCTGTGTGTGTGTGTGAGAGAGAGAGAGAGAGAGAGAGAGAGAGAGAGAGAGAGAGGGAGAGAGAGAGAGGGAGGGAGAGAGAGGGGGGAGAGGGAGAGAGAGAGAGAGAGAGAGGGAGGGAGAGGGAGAGAGGGAGAGAGGGAGGGAGAGAGAAAGAGGGCGAGAGAGAGAGGGAGGGAGAGAGAGGGAGAGAGAGAGGGGGAGAGGGAGAGAGAGAGAGGGAGGGAAAGAGAGAGAGAAAGACTGATTGCTTGCAGTGTGTGTGTGTGTGTGTGTGTGTGTGTGTGTGTGTGTGTGTGTACCACACTCAAAAGGAAAACACATCAACGTCAGGAGCCCCCCCATGAAGCCTCCCATGTAGGTCTGCCTGTTCACTTGTTTTAACCGTGGCTAATTTCCTGCGCTAATAACGTTAACATTCACTTTCCATTCTATATATTCTTCAAATCGCTTCATTGGCTCAACCACAGCGTTTCTCGTGCCAAAAGTGGACTGACAGCCTTTGGCAGGCAGATCAGTGAGTGAAAGAACAGGGGAAAGCCGGCAGAACACCGAGCATTTAAGTGTTTCAATTGAGCTACCTCTCCTATTCCATATGTCTTGAGTTATTGGAAGGCTGCCTGGTTTCACTTCCACTGGAAGCTTTAACGGTTGACGGACATGGTGTTAGAGCTATCCAAAGTGTGTCCGATATATCAACCGGCCAATTAGATCCAGAGGATAGAAGACTTTCCTACTTACCAGAAGGACTGTCACTACTCCCTCTCAACATCAGGAGGCAACGTTCTCTAAATTGTACATCAAATGTATTATAACAATATGTATAACAGGCATTGCAGTGATTGCATATATGCAGTGATTCTGAGACAGAACCCCTGAGTTGTCATATGGGAATGAAACTGATATCTGATACTTATGGTTGATGCTACAGCAATTTGAAGACAGACTCTCCTATTAAACCCCATTGTAACTACTGCAGCAGTGTCTCCGTGTGACATAGTAGCGTCTACAGAAATTGAGTTTAGCCTTCAATTGTATGAGTTTAACCTCAGAAATACAATTGAATACTGTGTGTGTACGTATAGTTCAACAATGCTGATTGGTCAAAAGTTAGGCATGAATTATCGATCATTCCCACCCATAGTGGTGGTGCACCACTATTTGATATGAGACTTCCTCTGAAGGAGGCGGGTACTTCCTGCCCCATGTCAGATCTCTGGATTGGCCTATCAGGTGTCACCACAGCACCTGTGGGTGTCCTGTGGTCTGGCACTTCAGGGGGCCGTATTTTTGAAAACGACCTCTGTTGGAAAAAAAAAGTTACACGTGCATAGTCAAACGTTGGGGAAATTCTTCAGCGATAGGAGATCCAGTACATTCGCCTCTTCATTTGGACCCAAAATAACGATTGGTTCACATGAGGTCATGGTTTTGCTCCGAACAAATTACCATCAATCGAGCTCTCTGCCGTGTATTCCAGTTGAATCGCTTGGCTAAGGGTTTGTGAATTTTTATTAATCCCAAGGTTGAAGTGCCTCTCATCGCCCAGCAGTGGAAAAGTGGCTTTTACACACCCACATTCCATCAGTCCATCCTCCAACGTGAACGCTAAGATACATTTTTTGCACGATACTCGACATATTTTAAATCGCTCATTATACATTCATACAGACTGCTTTAAGCGGTTACCGGTGGTAATATATCAACGACGGCTCAACTTTTACACAGTTACCAATCCACTAGTCCCTCGAGACAGTGCTAGCCACAAGACAGTGGAAATCCAGAACCGGATCCAAAGTATTTCAACCAATCAGGACACATCAGGTGTTCATGAAAATACAGGAATATAATAATACAAATACCTGGAAACATAACCGAGACAGGTGATTGTAATGCATAGCTTAACACCTTGCCGTGATTGGTCGAAATAGCTTGGATCCAGTTCTGCCTTCAAACAATGAAAATGGAGCCACTTTGAATCAACTAACCGGCTATTAATTGTTGATGCATACGCTACAAAATGAATACATTTGAAAATGTCCAAGACACTGGATTAAGCAAGGATTTCCGTTCACAACATACGTGTTATTGCATACATAGCTACATTGTACAGACACACACACACACACACACACAAAGACTAACACACACACACACATGTGCGCATACGCACACACACACACACACACACACACACACACACACACACACACACATATATATGATTGTGATAATACAGTACCATATTAAGTAGGCCAGCTGGAAGGGCAGCCTGACCACAGACGGAAAGGTTTATGAAATAATTATACAGGGCAGCACTGAAACATATGCATAAGTGCTTAGCAAGTGAACCAAAAACACATTAGAGTGAATGTCAGCTCAGGTAGTTTCACCCATAATGTAGGAATACAGTGAATTGAAAGCAGCAGAGTTTAAACTATATGGCAAGCAAATTGGCAAGAGGGACACGTCCACAGATCACTGCAATACAATACAACTGATGAGCAATACAAAATGTGACAGACAAACGGTGTTGTAGGATTGATAGCAACACGAAGAAACTGTTTTGATGAGTGCAGTGATTGAAGTGTTTTCTTACAGGAATGTATCTCGACATTTTCGTTTTGCGAAACTAAAGACAATTATTTAAATTTAAAATGTTTTAATATGAACCGGCTGACTTTGTATTTCAATAAAGAAAATAAAACTTGAAAAATTCTGCAAATGAGGACAACTCAGGAGACACCCCCCCCCCCCTCAAGGCAGGAAACAAACACTTTCATGAGTTAATTCTGTTGTTTGCAAAGGAAGAAAGGCATGCGTGTGTAAAAGCAAAGCATTGTGCGGCACTGCGTCACATATAAACACAGACTCCATGTGTTTCCCCTCTGACGCTATTGGTGAATTCTAAAGGTCCACCGTCTAATGGTGGAGTCCGGTGATCGTCTACCGGACGGCCCTGTGTTCAGGTGAAACGAGCCACCGTGGGCACATATGCTGCACAGATTGACGTATGAATAGTGTTACTGTGTGCCAACAACAAGGGAAGAGGAGAGGCGAACATTCGGTCAGGCTTGGAGCGTCACGAAAACACATCTGAAGTTCGACGGCCGGTTATCGTTAGATTTTCTGGTTCTATCGCGTTAGTCGCTATCTCTCGTCTGTATTTTGTTGCTACTCTTGCACTAGACTTGCAGGTTAGGTTCATAGCAGAATCTGAATATATAGAATGTATTGATGAAATTCAAATAAGAACACGGGTGATTGAAGAGGTGCTAAAAGATAGGATTAAGAGTAACCATAAGAGATGGAGTAGGATCCATATTTTGAAACGTATGGATGCACCTCATTACCTTGCAATGTTAGCCTAGGGGGTCTCCACACAGCTGCTGCCGTTCAGCCCCTAAAGATGGCCGTTGACCTGTCTGACAGATTGATGTTCTGTTCCCTGCGATGACTTACTTTACTAACCTCAACAAACAACCTCAGAAACAGCATGGTCGATTCACCGTCCTGTAGATACTTTTATTCTCAGAGCCCCCCCCCCCAAAAGAAGCGGGAAAACGATTTAGGTAACTCGGGATTGAGGATAGTGGAGGGATAGAGGATGAAGATATACGTTGAAACGGATCCTCTGTGTGGCCTGGGATTCCTTCGAAGTACATCTGTGATTGTGGTCAGAGGAGTGACCCCCTGCCCAGTAGGAGAGGTGCACCGGTGACCCCTGTGCTGCCTGCGTACCCCCCACACACACCCTCCGGTTCCAGCTCAATGAGGTCCATTCATGCTGCTGTGTTTATTCTAGTGATGCTCCACTGGGACGTCCTGCTATCGACTGCCTTTTTATGGAGCAAGAGGGAGTGCTGCAGAGAGAGAGCGAGAGAGAGAGAGAGAGAGAGAGAGAGAGAGAGAGAGAGAGGAGACACACACATGTATGCAGGACACACACACACACACACACACACTCACATACAATACAGACAGACTGACAGACAGTCCGGCAGACAGACAGACCAACTGACTGACAAATAGACAGACAGACAAACAGACAGACAGACAGACAGACAGACAGGCAGGCAGACAAACACACACACACACACACACACACACACACTATCCCAGAATGCCTTTGAAAACTGCTCTCCCGTTGGACAGTTGACATTAAACAGTTAGCAGCACAATACAGTAGTGATGGTGTAATGGAGTAGATTTATAAAACCTTAATGCACTTGATTCTGGAATTACCCTCATTTGGTAGCTATTAAGACGTATTATGACATCATAGCGAAGCATGCCCTCTCTGTAATTGTAAAGGCTATTCTTAGAATGTCATTAACTATAGGCCCTACTGCTTGTCACCTCGTCATAGTTTAGATTTCTGTGTGAGTCACAGTGGGTTCATTTAGCGAGAGGAAAATGTTTAAATCAACAGGCAGTTCTGTGTGTTTTGTCTGAAATGTACAAAAACTGATAACCAGCGGCCTCTCAAAACACATAAACACACACTGTGCAGCTGTGGGAGTTGCCTAATGTTAAACACAATTATGCCGCCATTATAAATGTATACAGGCAATATAATCAATCACATAAAGTTTAGTTCGGATAAAAAGTAACCTATTTCACGACAGTTAAATAACTCCAGTATTAAAAGTGGCTCTACTCTCCGTTTCTGGTACTTATTATTTTAGTCATGCTCAATTATGTAGAATTTAAGATGAATCTTTGATGTGTGTACACCTTTAAATTTAAATACATGCGTTATGCCAATTATGAATATGTTACATATTTAGAGTATGTTTTTATTTAAGGTAATCGTCATTAATCTAATAATAAAAAACGAATCACTAATAAACATAATTAATTAATGGAATAATAGTTTTTTAAATATTTTAATTGTTATTATTTACCAATATTCAGTGTGATGTAAGAAACTTTTTTTTCTATGTATTTATTTATGTATTTATTTATTTAGTTACTTTAAACAATGTTGCAAAAACTATACTTTGACTTATTGAACATTCTGCAAAGTAAGTCAAGTTTCTCATTGGCAAGTCTCAAAAATGTCTTCTACATGGTTGAAGAAACCTGTAATATAACAGATAGGCTACAAGTTAGTCTTATACTCTATGTACAGTGGAAAGGATTTACTTAAAGCTTAAAGCTTATCTACAGTAAAAACACACTCATCAATAATTAGAATAATGAACTGTAAATGTACTATCAGTCCTCCAAACGTCATCTATATCTATTACCATAAGCACAATACACAATGTATAGCTAGCATGTCAGCTATATCTCTGATGTAGCTTAACATCCTATCAAGTCACCCGTATACTGTATACGTCTATGTTACCCTAACCCAGCTATGCATGCACACTATTTTTAGTTCCCTGGGAATATCAGAAGAAAGCTTAAAACATCCCCTATAAAACACACACGTCGGCCCTCCCACACTGAGGTCTCTGGCTCTTTCACTCTCCCTAACAGTCAAAAACAATTACTACTTTTATGATTATTTATATGCCAAGACATTATTATTGTTATTCGCCTTTGCTCTACCCCTCTTAGGCTAGCATCCATTGCCAAGCACTGTTGACCTCGTTGTAAAAATGTTACCCTAATTTTATTTGAGGGGGAAGCTCACAGAGTTGGCCCCTTGAGTCGAGGACAGAAAGGTTAAGAAACTACCACTGGTTAATGGCAGAGGGAGAAATCCTTAAGAAAATAAAGTTCCCTTTGTGACCTCCTCTATTTCCTCTTGAAATTATGCTCCTCGAGTCATTTTGTTCCTCTAATTGGCGTGCCGGCATGTGTTTTCATTTATAACAGATTATTACAAGGTCCTTGCTGCTGCACACCAGTTGCTGATAATTGAATTCATGAT
>OOFB01032492.1:6631-29007 GCA_900323305.1 Trachyrincus murrayi | reverse complement strand
ACCCACACACAGGGGGGGGGGGGGGGGGGGGGGGGGGGGGGGGGGGGGGGGGGGTTCGGGAGGGGGGGTACATATAGGGCTCCATGGCTGGGTCCATGGCTGGGTCCATGACTGGTCCATGGCTGGGTCCATGACTGGGTCCATGACTGGGTCCATGGCTGGGTCCATGACTGGGTCCATGGCTGGTCCATGACTGGGTCCATGGCTGGGTCCATGGCTGGGTCCATGGCTGGGTTCAGGAGCTCCATGTGGGCAGAGCTCTCCTACTTCTCCCTGTAGCACATGACTCACCGCCACTAGTATCATGCAGGAGCGCGCCAGCGTCCACAGGCGTGGACAGAAGTATCCACAAGCACGCACTAACAACGTCCAGCAGCGTGCACGAGCATTCCTCCTCTAGTAATGCTTGTGCACGAGACTGGGCCGTGTCATCTCCTGCTGATCCTCTCTAAAGGGTTTGTTGGCACCAGAGCTGAGTGGTTTCAAGTGACCCTAGAGACTCTGAATCCTGTTGGGCCTGGCTGGGGTGGAGCTGTACCTCGTTAGCTACCAGGAGTAGCCTGCTACCTCCCTCCCTACCCTCATGCCAATTAACTCCATCTGCGTGGAGAGAGAGAGAGAGAGAGAGAGAAAGAAACAGAGAGAGAGAGAGAAGGGGGAGAGAGAGAGAGAGAAGGGGGAGAGAGAGAGAAGGGGGATAGAGAGAGAGGGGGAGGCGTGTGCGTGTGGGCAGTGGTTCAGCAGCCTGACTAGTGTGATGATAACCACGATGACTCATAATGTTTTGTTAGCTAGCCTTCCTGTATTCTGAGAGAATCTCAAGGCTGTGTGTTTGTGGGTGCATGCATGTTTGCATCTGTGTGTGTGTGTGTGTGTGTGTGTGTGTGTGTGTGTGTGTGCGTGTGTGCGCGTGTGTGTACCAGAGTCTCCTCTTGTTGAGTCCGACGGAGCGGTACCTGACGGAGCAGAGTCTCAACCACCACACCTTCCAGAGCCAGCGGCCGGCGGAGCGTCCCGCCCCTTCTACCCCCACGCCTGCCCGCTCCTCCAAGAGGAAGCCTCACCACGGAGACAACAGCACCCCCAGCAGGTCGGCTCGGAGTAGTGATGTGACCAGGATAGTTTAGTAGTGATGTGACCAGGATAGTTTAGTAGTGATGTGACCAGGATAGTTTAGTCCAGGATAGTTTAGTAGTGATGTGACCAGGATAGTTTAGTAGTGATGTGACCAGGATAGTTTAGTAGTGATGTGACCAGGATAGTTTAGTCCAGGATAGTTTAGTAGTGATGTGACCAGGATAGTTTAGTCCAGGATAGTTTAGTAGTGATGTGACCAGGATAGTTTAGTAGTGATGTGACCAGGATAGTTTAGTCCAGGATAGTTTAGTAGTGATGTGACCAGGATAGTTTAGTAGTGATGTGACCAGGATAGTTTAGTCCAGGATAGTTTAGTAGTGATGTGACCAGGATAGTTTAGTAGTGATGTGACCAGGATAGTTTAGTCCAGGATGTGACCAGGATACAGCACCAAAGTACCTCCACAGCTACGACCCCCTGATTTAACCTGCTAATTCTCCATGTCCTCCTCCTCCCTCTTCGATCCTCCCTCCTCTTCCTCCTCCCTCCATGTCCTCCTCCTCTCTCCATGTCCTCCTCCTCCTCCTCCCATCATGTCCTCCTCCTCCTCCAGGAGCCACCACCGGTCCAGCAGCAGGGAGTGTTCCAGCCTCCCCCGACACGAGGAGCTCCACCCCAACGCCGACTCCTTCCACAACGGCAGCGCCTCGGCGAGCCTCAGCCCCACCCTGCACCCCAAGAGCTACCAGCAGCCCCAGGGCTACGGCCCCCCGGGGGACCCGCCCCACCTGCTGAGCCCCGGCGAGCCGCGCTCCAAGTCCGACTTCGACGCCTCCAACCTGGCCATGAAGGCCTCCGACGGCCCCGGGGCCAAGTACCTCAAGTCCACCTCCCGCTCGCAGCAGAACCGCCACTCCCTGGTGGAGGGCAAGAGCAGCAGCACGCTGCAGGAGAAACACGCCCGCCACGGCTACAAGGAGGCGCACGGCCTGCTCCCCCCCGCCTCCTCCTCGCGCTTCGCCTTCCTCAACCTGTCCAAGAGCCACGGGGCACTCAGCGACGCCAAGTCGGTGGGGAACCTGAACGAGGTGCACCTGCTGCCGGACGAGCCGTCCACGCGGTACTTCCCCTCCTCCTGCCTGGACCTGACGGCCCCCGGGAGCCCCCTGACCCGCCGCAACGACCGCCTGGCCCACGGGGGCCGCGGCAGCACGCGGTCTGAGCGCGAGAGCAACACACTGGACTCTGCCTACCGCCGCGGCTCCTCCCGCCACAAGGCCACAGAGGAGGGGAGGTCCCCGGACACCTTGGACCCCGGGGACGGAGGAGGAGGAGGAGGAGGAGGAGGAGGAGGAGGATTGAGCCATGGCCACTCCCTCTCCGCTCCCCACGACCCGCTGGTGTACAGCCAGGGCTACACCAGCCCCTTCTCCTCCCAGCAGCGTCCCCACCGCCACTCCATGTATGTGCGGCGGGACCACCAGAGACCCCACGGGGCGGAGGAGGGCCTGACGCCCGGCCAAGGCCTGGCCAGCCGGGCCAGCAGCCTGCAGCTGCTCTCCCCCCAGCTGCAGCACCGCTCCCTGCCCCGACACCCCGGGGGGAGACCGGAGGAGGAGTCCAGCAGGGTGAGTGGTCTCTCTGGTCCCCCAGGCGTTCCACACCTGCTCAGGGTGCAGGCAGACGCCGGCGGGTCTGGTCTGGGAGGGGAAGCCTTGGTCATCCGAGATATTTTTGAATATGTTCAAATATGCCATATGTTGGCGTGTCTGTAGGGAAGCCAGTGCTAACATAACAGATCAACCTCAGGCCTTCAAAAGGCTGTAACCTCATGTTGGTCATTTGGCGGTTGGAGCGTCCAGGAGAGAAGCAGCGTTGCGGTCGACTGCCAGGTTGGCCACATATGCTCAGTGTATGCTATGTATGTTGCTCAGTGTGGGCATGCCCTTAGCGTGACTCATGCTGTCCTGTATGTTTGTGTACACATGAGTGTTGGTGTGAGAAAGAGATGGTCACTGTGTGTGTGTGTGTGTGTGTGTGTGTGTGCTTCCCTGTTGTCATGGTGCCGTCTTCACACCTCGTCTCCATCAACAGAGCGAGCAGGTGCCCCCGGACTCCGCCCACTCTGCCAGGCCTCCAATCAGGGACTCCACCCGGGATAACTCCGCCTCCTTTCACATTCAGCGGCAGAAAAGCGAGGTCCGACCTGCTGCCCGTTACCCATGATCCCCTGACCACAGCTAACAGCTAACAGCTAGAGCCCACGACTAGCCTCGCAGCTAGCCCTGTGCACACAGCTAGCCATGCAGCTAGCCCTGTGCACACAGCTAGCTGTCCAGCTGGCCCTGTGCATACAGCTAGCCGTGCAGCTAGCCCTGTGCACACAGCTAGCCGTGCAGCTAGCCCTGTGCACACAGACTGAGTGTGGGTGGATGCTGCTCTCTTTATTTTGTCTCTCTCAGCCTCCTCATTTGTACTGTGAGCTTTGCTTCTCTATGATGAGACTGCAGATCAGAGATAGAGTAGCTCCCCCTCTCTCTCCCTGTGTCTCTCCCTCTGTCTCTCTATATATAACCTTCTGTTTTACAATTTTATCAACATCACAACAGCTCAATAACATCTAGCCAGGTTAGCCAAGTTATACCTGGCCAGGTAAATCCTACCAAGCCAGGTTAGCTAAGTCATACCTGGTCAGGCAAATCCTACCTAGCCAGGTTAGCTAAGTTATACCTGGTCAGGTAAATCCTACCTAGCCAGGTTAGCCAAGCTATACCTGGTCAGGTAAATCATGCCTAGCCAGGTTAGCTAAGTTATACATGGCCAGGTAAATAATGCAGAGCCAGGTTAGCTAAGTTATACCTGCCCAGGTAAATCATGCCTAGCCAGGTTAGCTAAGTTATACCTGGCCAGGTAAATCATGCCTAGCCAGGTTAGCTAAGTGATACCTGGCCAGGTTGGCTAAGTAACACCTTACCAGGTGAGGTGCTGACTGGGTTGCGTTGTGTGGCAGGTGGGGATGTACCACGAGCAGCCAGAGGACTCGTCTAAAGAGAATCGCATCATCTACAGCGACTCCATGCCCAGGAGGGTGGGCAGCTTCTACAGAGGTCAGAGTTTCCAAGAGCTCTCTAAATGTTCAGATCAGCTGGAGGAGTTGTTTTCATGGGTGTTTTTGGGTGGAGGTGGAAATCTACAGCGATGACACAATGCCAGCATCTTTCTTCTATTCGCTAGACAGAGGATGTCAACAATAAGACACGCCAGCCTTATCCTTTCAGACTACTACTCTTCCTGCAGTAACTATGTTTCATCTGACTACTACGACGATGTTTTAAAACTCTTTCTGGACAGTCCCGTCTCCGCGGCCAGAGAACTCCTTCCACGAGGGCCGGGGGCAGAGCCGGGGGCAGGGTCGGGGTCCTGGCCTGTCGGGGGAGGGCAGCACGGGGTCCAACCACTCCAAGCGGCAGACGACCTTTGACCCGTGGTAAACACGCCTTCTTAAAGAGAGCGGCCATACACACAAAAACAAACTTTGACCCGTAGTAAGCATAGTCTGCTCAGATCTTGTGTCCACCAGCATCAACATCCAGATTTTTGAAATGGCTTTACCTGGCAGTAGAACTGTTCCCCTTTAAAGGGTAACCATACACACTGCTGTCAGGTTCTAGGTCCTAGGTCATTCTAGGTAGACCAGATAGGATTCTAGGTCATTCTAGCTAGACCAGATAGGATTCTAGGTCATTCTAGGTAGACCAGGTAAGATTCTGGAGTTGCAAAGAGAGAGAGCAGAAAAGAGCACAGGAGAGCAAGATTTTGAAACTGAACAACCAAAAACACGCTCCATCCCTCTCTGCTCCCTCCCTACGTTTCTCCGCCATTGAGAAGTGTCGCATTCACGCACCTGTGATTTACAGGTAAGGTGGATTCCCCGAACCAATCAGGGAACAGATGCCCTGATTGGTCAGAAGTAAGCCGGGAGCGGCCTACAATATAAATGGTCTGACTGCAGGCGCAGTCAACTAGAAACAGATATTCTCACAGCGCATTTCACTCACAAAAGGATCTTACTGATGTTTTGTAACCCTGAAGGACGGGCCACGAGGCTGTGATGAACCCTGTGGAGACCAAAGAGAAGGAGAAGCAGGGCTTCTTCAGAGCAATAAAGAAGAAGAAGAAAAAGTCTCAGCCAGTGAGTTCTGGGTTCTTTGTTTGATCATGAACATAGCTCCTCAGTTTGATCATGAACATAGCTCCTCAGTTTGATCATGAACATAGCTCCTCAGTTTGATCATGAACATAGCTCCTCAGTTTGATCATGAACATAGCTCCTCAGTTTGATCATGAACGTAGCTCCCCAGCAGCATTCCTCACGATGTGTGCTTCCATGTCGATATCTTTGTTGAGCTCGGCGTGGTCCCGGCGTCTTCTCTTCCACCCCGCTACCTCGCTGCGTCTTGTACCGACCGAGCCTCTAAAGCCACGGGGGGCATGGTGTTGCTCCAGGTTCCCATGTGTCCTGGAAAACCTGGACTTTAAAACAACTGGAAAATAACTACATTTATCAAGTGTCCCGGATAGATCGAGAACACTTTACACTTTACACTGGTAACACTTTACAATAAGGGTACATTAATTAACCATTAATTAACATTAGTTAATGCAATAATAGCATTAGCATTAGGGGTAGTGGATTATTAAATAATGTATAAATGAATACCTTAGTCAACAACCATTATTAAATTAGTTAACTGATATGAATGAATGGTTAACTAATGTACCCTTATTGTGAAGTGTTACCCGCAATTTTCCAAGACAGCTTCTAGATTTTTCCAGTCATGGAAAACAACTTTTTAAAATCCAGGTTTTCCAGGACGTGGGGCCCTGGTTGTCGTTGTTGTTGTTGTTGTTGTTGTTGTTGTTGTTGACGTGCATCGTTCTCCACCCCCCCAGCCGTCTTCCTCTGTACTGCAGACGGAGCTTCCAGCTGGAAGACCTCCTCTGATCAAGAGCTGTCTCTTCCCTCTCTTTAACTCAAAGACTAGCTTAAAGACCGCCCGGTCCGCTCCCATGGTACAGCTCTACCTCCCTCCATTAACCCATCATCATTAATCAGCCTGTAGACCACCCTGTCTCCACCCATGGTACAGCTTCACCGCTCTGTCAGCTCCACCCGTCCATTAACCCTTCCTCAGTAATCTGCCTCTTGTTCGTCCTCAACCACAGCCCTTTAGGTACATAACCACCGGCATGGTCAGCAGGACTCATCCAGCTATGAACCTCTAGCCCTAACTAACCTCTCTTCAAACTAACTAACCTCTCTTCAAACTAACTAACCTCTCTTTAAACTAACTAACCTCTCTTCAAACTAACTAACCTCTCTTTAAACTAACTAACCTCTCTTCAAACTAACTAACCTCTCTTCAAACTAACTAACCTCTAGCCCTAACCAACCTCTCTTCAAACTAACCTCTAGCCTAACCGCTAGACCAACCACAGATCAGCTAGCTAGCATAGATACCATCACCCTAACCGCTAGACCAACCACAGATCAGCTAGCTAGCATAGATACCATCACCCTAACCGCTAGACCAACCACAGATCAGCTAGCTAGCATAGATACCATCACCCGCTAGACCAACCACAGATCAGCTAGCTAGCATAGATACCATCACCCTAACACTAACAGCTGTAAGTCTAATTGATGGCTTGGGTGGTTGTGCTGAGCTGGCTGATCAGACGCCTGACAGACTAACCGCATGCCTCACACGTAGAGGGAATGATTTGCATGACCACACCGCCACATACATGCTACACGTCTGGTGACGTACCAGCAAATCATCATGCCGCTAACGTATCTGTTGCCGTGGAAACAGGCGAATGACGGGGCGGACCGCGGCGTCCTCCAGAAGTCTTCCCGTTCCTCCGGCCACCAGAGTGCCCGGCACCGCTCCCGGGACAAGAGCAGGGAGCGAGACCCGGAGAGGGACGACTGGCCGCACGACAAGCTAGCCGACGCACATGCTCAGGTAACCATGACGACCACAGAACACGCTCAGGTAACCATGATGACCACAGAACACTCCGGTAACCATGACGACCTTCTGGTCGTGTTGTTGTGGTGATGTTCTGGGCGTGTTGTTGTGGTGATGTTCTGGTCGTGTTGTTGTTGTGATGTTCTGGTCGTGTTGTTGTGGTGATGTTCTGGTCGTGTTGTTGTTGTGATGTTCTGGTCGTGTGGTGATGTTCTGGTCGTGTTGTTGTGGTGATGTTCTGGTCGTGTGGTGATGTTCTGGTTGTGTTGTTGTGATGTTCTGGTTGTGTGGTGATGTTCTGGTCGTGTTGTTGTGGTGATGTTCTGGTGTTGTGGTGATGTTCTGGTCGTGTTGTTGTGGTGATGTTCTGGTCGTGTTGTTGTGGTGATGTTCTGGTCGTGTGGTGATGTCCTGGTCGTGTTGTTGTGGTGATGTTCTGGTCGTGTTGTTGTGGTGATGTTCTGGTCGTGTGTTGTGGTGATGTTCTGGTCGTGTTGTTGTGGTGATGTCCTGGTCGTGTTGTTGTGGTGATGTTCTGGTCGTGTTGTTCTGGTGATGTTCTGGTCGTGTGGTTCTGCCGTGTTCCCCTCCCCCAGAGCCAGCCCCTGAGGTCGCTGAGGAAGCTGCTCCATCTCTCGTCTTCCCAGTCCAATCAGGCGGCCGACCTACGCTACCAGCCGCTCCCCGTCCCCAACCCCGCCCCCTCTAAAGGAGTGTTCCCCGAGGGCCGGGGTCACTCGGGGGTCGCCACGCCCCAGCTGAAGACCCGGCAGCAGCAGGGCTACCCGCTCGCGGGTCCTGTGCTGGACGCCAACTGGGCCAGCCACGGGGCGCCCCTGGGCCGCTCCGAGGGAAACCCCTACCCCGAGCAGATGGCCGCCAAAGGCGGGCAGAACGGACACGGCTTCGCACGCCAGTCCCGCCCACGCATGCCCAACCTCAACGACCTGAAGGAGACCGCTCTGTAGGACCCCCGTCACTCTCAGAGTACTTCCTGTCCAACCTCAACAACCTGAAGGAGACCGCTCTGTAGGACCCCCGTCACTCCCAGAGTACTTCCTGTCCCAACGGTAGACAAGAAACAACAATAAAACCACATGACTCCACGCGTGCAGAAACCAAACCTTCCATCCCGACGATTCACGCTCACATCTTCGTTTTTATAAAGCTTTCGTGTTTGATAGAATTTATATTATTATATATACTATTATAATTTTGTTATACATAGAATTAATACAAATCTATATGAAGTGTAGGTTTTAAGTGTATTTTTTGTTTCTATTCAATAGAAATACAGTCAAGTATGTGCTTCTTCCTATAGAAACCAGTCAAACAAATGACTATCATACCGGTAGTTTATTAACTGTTACACCAGGATCTCATGTGTTCATTCTGGTCATGTGTTCATCCCACCCTGTCTTGTACCTGTCAGGATGCCAGTAATGTGTTTCAGAACTTAACGCCTCTTCTAGTTATTTATCAAGATAAAGCGCCCATTGCACCCCCTGTAGGACATGTTGAGGTATTACAGCTGCTGAGGTTGGTAGTTATGATGCCCTTAAAAATCAATTGACGCGGATTTATAAAAACAGAATATATGTCTTTCCATTAAGACAGAGAAACCTTATATTGTGTTTTTAGCTTTAAGTTGATAAAATAACATTTAAACTGGTCTTACATGTAAAATGAATTGGGATTTCTACTGGGATGTATATGATATGAAACACAATGTACTAATGTACCTCTTGCATAAACATTTTTTTTTTTTTTTTACTAAATGTGATTTTTATAGCAGGGTTCTGTTGTTCTGTTGTCAATAACCACATACAAGGAACCGGACTTAAGAAGGACATCTGAATAAAACACTTGGAGTGGTTTTCAAGTGCCATGGACGAGCTTGGCGAATAAAAAAGAACAAATCTTGAATTTTTATTTTATTTTTTTAAACGTTGCACTTTGAAGAGACTGCGTGGCATTGCGGTATTGATATTAATAATAATAATAATAATGATGATTGATGATATTGATCTTCCTCTGTGTGAAGTCTGCGTCACGTGTCGTCTGAACAGAGAAGATGAGGGGACTCTCCACACTTCTCCTCGTCATGTGTTGTAGTATTGTATCATGAAGTATTGTAATACACGCTACACACAGTATTACATTAATACTGCTGTGTGCTATTTAACAGATGTTTATCAAGCGTTGAAATGAAATGAAAAGTATTTTGATTTGTTTTTATTATTTTATTACAGACACAACTGAGTAGCATAGTGCGTGTTATCATACACCCCCCCCTAGTGGTGACACTTTACTATTTTAGGATCTTCATGTTTACAAATGTAACGGTAAATCTGGAATAAAACGGACTTTTATTCAACCTATCTTTCCATTTTACCGTTAGGGGTGGAGCGGAGACGTTATGCTGACATGAAGCAGTGTTTTTATTATTTATTTGATGTTATTTTGAGGATAACATGTACTTTATTAATCCCAGACAGGAAACACTAAATACCTAAACGTTTAAAACACCAGGAAAGTCCTTTTAATGGCACCGCTCCAAGGTGAGGGGGAGTGGCCGTGTTAGAATGTGGGCGTGGCCAGTACTCCAGGTGTGCGTCAGGTGCACTTGTTCATGCACATGAGCATCTCCATGCGCATTGCGATGCGTGTGTGCCAGCCCAGCGGCAGCAGGCGGATGTAGCGCGCTACGATAGGCGGACGCAGCAGGTTCTGAACCGTGGACGTGCGGTCGGCGTTCCCGTAGAACACCTGGGGGGGGGGGGGGGGGGTCACGGGGGTCAGATAACCACGGTAACAAACTGTTGACATGACAGCTTCTGGATGGTTACGGGATGTACGGGGGCAGGGTAGCGTAGTGGTTAGGGTGTTGCTAGAAGGTTCTGGGTTTGATCTCCAGTTTCCCCAGCCTAACCTGTAGGCATCCTTGAGCAAGATGCCCCCTGACCCCTACCTGCTCCTTAATGACCTCTGAACTCCAGGTCACTTTGGTTAAAAGCAACTTGAATGTGCAGCGAATTCAGTGTAAAAAATATGCGTTTCCCAACCTTTTTAGTCTGATGTTCCCCTACAGCCCCATCAGTATGGCTGAAGTACCCTGAAGGTATCTATGCTAGGTAATCGATCTGGTCAGAGTGAAGGTATCTATGCTAGGTAATCGATCTGGTCAGAGTGAAGGTATCTATGCTAGGTAGCCGATCTGGTCAGAGTGAAGGTATCTATGCTAGGTAGCCGATCTGGTCAGAGTGAAGGTATCTATGCTAGGTAGCCGATCTGGTCAGAGTGAAGGTATCTATGCTAGGTAGCCGATCTGGTCAGAGTGAAGGTATCTATGCTAGGTAGCCGATCTGGTCAGAGTGAAGGTATCTATGCTAGGTAGCTGATCTGGTCTAAACTTTGTATTTTTGCAGTATTTTCCTTGAGGCGCTGCATGTTGAGGAACTCCTGCCAGCTGAAGTGTGACTCACCCTGTTGTTGCCGCTCTGGTCTTTGTAGAAGATCCAGTTCAGCGTCTCCACGGATCGGTACTGCACGCTGTACTTGGTCACCCACTCGTCCGCGTCGCAGCGGCCCTGAGTCAGGAGGCCCGAGACCACGCCCACTTCCTGTAGGTCAATCTGGAGCCACTGCTGCTGGTCATTGTACTTGGAGAGCCACGCACACCTACATACACACCACATACGCACACACACACACACACACACACACACACACCGGCACACTCCACACACACACAGGCACACACCACACACACACACACACACACACACACACACACACGTGTTCTCCATGATCAAAATGTAATATCATCTATAATCTATAATCAGTATATATATATATGGTGTGGATATGCCTGCAGTTGTTGCTGATGCTCTGTGTGTATCTGGGGTTCCCCTTTAATAATTAATAATATGTGTTTCTATTCCTATGTATTCTCTCCCTCCAGAGCTGCTGCCGCTAGCGAGTGAGCTCCCCCTGAGCGGAGCTCATGTTCTGGGCTCTTCCACTCACCCGAAGCCCTGGTTGTTGAGCCGGGCCTTGTTGGGGACCCAGGAGGAGTACCACCCTGAGTACTGGGCCTGGTTGGAGCAGCTGATCTGGGTCGACAACACGGAACCGGACTCAAAGCCCAGCGGGCGGTGGTACGGGCACTCTGTTCAACACACACATCCACACACACATCCACACTGTTCAACACACATCCACACTGTTCAACACACATCTACACACTGTTCAACACACACATCCACACACACATCCACACTGTTCAACACACACATCCACACTGTTCAACACACACATCCACACTGTTCAACACACACACATCCACTCTGTTCAACACACACATCCACACACACATCCACACTGTTCAACACACATCCACACTGTTCAACACACAACTCACACACTGTTCAACACACATCCACACTGTTCAACACACATCCACACTGTTCAACACACATCCACACACTGTTCAACACACATCCACACTGTTCAGCACACACATCCACACACTGTTCAACACACATCCACACTGTTCAACACACACATCCACACTGTTCAACACACATCCACTCCGTTCAACAGATGATGATGATGATGATGGGGTTAAATGTGATGGAAGTTGGGCTAACAAAGACTTTTCAGACTTACAGATGGTGTCACAGGCTGAGGACCGCTCTGTGTTTCTGGGTACTCAGCCTTGACCACCAGCTGGCATGTGTGAACCTTCTCCAAGCTCCTTGTAATCTCCTCATTCCTGCGCTAACGCGTCAGTAAGGAGATTATCCAACGCCAGTCAGCGGGTGGTGCTAACCCTGCGCCACCCCTCCAACACAACCTCCGTCTTGTGGTGTTTCCCGGTCCGGTAGGACCACCAACAGAGAGCCCCTCCTGCATGGTCCGTCCCTGGGTTTATTATCTCACTGCGTGGAGTCACGGGAGATTGCTGACAGTTTTTTTTAACAGGTTTGAAGGGTAACCGTCCCTCCTACGAAAACAGACTGCCTCGAGATTCATTCACGAGCTGAAATACTACCAACAACTTCACTGGGACACTGACATCACAGGCAGGTGGTGATTGGGGTGAGATGATGTGTGGGGAAGCAGATGATCATTTCATGGAGGTACGAAGGGAGTCACGGGTCCGACCATCTGGTTACTGGGCTCAGGTGAGGGGGTGTGAAGCCTGGGATCAGACTACCAATAAACGTTGTGACATCTGAGGCTGTCTGCTGTCCTAGTCTCCCTCGTGTCTCTCTTAGGACAGACTCTGCCTTTGTGTTACTATTCATCGTACACCAGGTGGATACGTACCTCCACGCAATCAAACTGGATTTATAGAGACAACAACTCAACAAGAAGTAGAAATAAAATGAGCTTAACATTATTAATACAATTAACAAACATTAAACAAACAAAAAAGAATTACAATCTACTTGATGAGAAGATAGCTGATGTCAAAAAGGTTTAAGATTTAGTTTCAATTGTTGGTGGGGGGTCTCACCTGGAATGCAGTCCAGTCGTTGGCTCTGCGGGGGGGGGGGCCGGGCAGGTGAGGCGATGGAGGGAACACCCGTCACCAAGTCATCAGCCTCACAGTCACACGTGCACGCCTTCCCCACCCTCGTCCACGTCTCCTGCTGAGGGACCTCCTCTTCCTGGGGGGAGAGAGGTGTAGGAGATGATGATGAGAGAGAGAGAGAGAGAGAGAGAGAGAGATAGAGAGATTTTGGGGCGTTGTTCTACATGAGGACCTTAACGACGCTACGTCATGTGACTTCCTCTTACCTGCTGAGAGCGGACGCACACGAGGACTGGCGCAAAGGAAAACGAATGCATGAAAAATTGACATTTACATTTAAAAAGTGACATCACAAGTATGCAAGTCTAGAGCCTACATTATAATTGAATGAGGTTTCAAATGCACTTCTTTTCTCATCTTCTCCAATTAGCACAACATTGAACTAATCGATCCATAACGTGTCCATCTTACCCCGGGACAGCAGCAGAAGGCTGAGGACAGCGAGGAATCGAACCTGGAGCTCCATGCTTGTCTAGTCACGGATGACCCAGAGGATAGGATTACTTTAATACACCGCAAGTCTGTTGTAATGCTGTCCACTGACCCGGACACGCCCCATCATCCTCACTACTCTCTCACTCATCATCCTCTCTACTCTCTCACTCATCATCCTCTCTACTCTCTCACAGTGACACAACGTGATGTGAACACAGATAAATTGAATTTAGTTCTGGTAAAATGCAGGCCTATGTCTACCCTAGGTTTAACTTAATGAGAGAATACCCAACATCAACATCAAGATGTTGAGAAATAATGTTCAAGAAATAATTCATCAAATCTTCCACATAAGACTCTCATCACTCTTTGTGATTCGTTTTCATAAAAAGCGGCCAGGAATCCTTTAAGTCCTTTTAACTGATGGACGCGACAGCCAATCACAGACCCAGGACCGAATTAAAGCGCAAGGAGGGCGGGACCGGCAGAGGCGTGCGGCCAATAAGCGACGTCTGTCTGCGAGCCGTCAGCCAATGGCAACACAGAAAAGTGAGCCGGGACTCACGGTCTCTCTGACTCCACCGCAGTGAGAGCCCAGCATCACCAGTCAAGGTAAGAGACTCAAATACTGATGTGTGTTCAAACTAGGACGTACTTGCAGCCCGGATTCGTGTTTAAAGCGGATTAGTAAATAAATGAATACCCTAACCCTAACCCGGTGACGGCTGAACGCTTCCGTTACGCCCGTCCCGTTACGGTATTATCATCATCATCATCATCATCATCATTATTATTAGTATTTATTAACAGAGGACACACACTTACTGATGTTGTGCTTTAAACGTTATATAGTTGCATTATGAATAATGAAACGCTGCCATGTGATCCAGAGGTCTGGTATTCTGCTCAAGTGATTTCTAACTCGAGAGAGTCGACCACATGGTTTTACATCACACACGCACACGCACGCACACGCGCACGCACGCACACGCACACACACACGCACACACACACGCACACGCACACACACACACCTTGGTTTGTACACGATAAAGTTTTGCTGATACGTCTGTGAACGACTATGAAATGTAGGCTGTATGTTTTATAACATCCATTTTCTAAATCTGACCCATAAATTAAAGCCGAATAAACTTTAAAGAACCCCAATGTGGTTAATTAATCAGTTATTTATTAAGATGTGATTGAAAATGTATTTGAAACTATTCCAAAAAATCCACGTCGAAATTGAATGAAACATCCACTGTGGTGTCTCCTAGATGCAGTTCATGCTGCTGTTCAGCAGACAGGGGAAGCTGCGGCTGCAGAAGTGGTACGTCCCACTCTGCGACAAGGAGAAGAAGCGGATCGGGAGGGAGTTGGTACAGACCATCCTCGCCAGGAAGGCCAAGATGTGCAGCTTCCTGGAGTGGAGAGACCTGAAGGTGGTCTACAAACGGTCTGTGGACAAGCACTGTCTGAAACCCAGTCGCCTTGAATTGTGGGAGCGGGGAGATGAGGGGCGCATCGCCAATTTAACGTAACAATGAAGACAATTAAGCGTTATGGTCTGTTTCCGTGCCAACAGATGGGTAGACGGGTCATTGATGACCCGAGGTGGAGATTCAGGGGGAAGGAAACCGTGCATCGTTATGAACCGAGAGATCGGTCGGTTATGTGGTGATTGTGATTGGCTGGTGTGTTGTTGTTGTTGCCATAGATACGCCAGTCTGTATTTCTGCTGTGCCATCGAGGAGCAGGACAACGAGCTGATCACCCTGGAGTTGATCCACCGCTACGTGGAGCTGCTGGACAAGTACTTCGGCAGCGTGAGTCCTTCTCACGAGCCTTCACATCCTCTCCTCCTACAAAGAGTACTTTAGCAATGAATGAAAAGTTGAAGAGTAACAAAAGATGAAAATAAAAGTGATGTGTAATGTAAGGTGGTGTTTCTCCTGGGACCAGGTGTGTGAGCTAGACATCATCTTTAACTTTGAGAAGGCGTACTTCATCCTGGACGAGTTCCTGCTGGGAGGGGAGGCGCAGGAGACGTCCAAGAAGAGCGTCCTGAAGGCCATTGAACAGACGGACCTGCTGCAGGAGGTGAGACACGACTCCGGATCCTTCTGTCAGTTTCTGTCCTTCCCTCCACCTTCCTGGGTTCGCTCTCTAGATGTACGGATATTAAATGATAGGCAGCTCCACTTCTACCAGAGACAATTCAAAATGTATTCAAGAGTTGGCAGCGAAGGTACAAATTGATAGTAAAATTGCTAATGCAATAAATCATAGACCATATTGTAGTCATAGTACATTTAGACTAACATTAACTAAGTATATTTATCATACTCATGCTGTGTTGTCATTTAGCTCGTATTGATTATTAAATATGACCGTGATGCCTTTTGGGCTGAAATAGTGTCTTACCACTGCCACAACGTAATAATACTATTTATTATACTTCCTGTATGAGGTCAGCCGGCTGTTGATTGGTCGGTATTTTACGAGCGTTATTTTCTACGTTAAAACCGTAGATCTTTAAAACCCTTTATCCCTCTGACAGCTTGGCGTTCGGAGCAGTAGGTCTGAATAAGATACAACTTAAGATAAAACTTTATTAATCCCAGACGAGAACATCTCTCGTTGATTCTGATGTGTTTTCTGTACACGTCGTCGCCTCCCTTGACTCCCTCCCTTGACTCCCTCTCTTGTGATTCACAGAACATAGACTTTCAGATGCGTCTCTTTCCAGGTACAGTAGCCATTTAACCCTCGGTTTAACAACAGTAGTCCTGAGTTTACCATCACCCCAGCTTTAAAACCAGACTAGTCCTGGTTTAAGAATCACTCTAGCTGTAGACCTAGAACATACCAGCACATCAACATGTCACGAACACGCTTCACTCTCACTGGTAACGTAGGATACATGTTGATATTGCTGCTATGTTAGATTTCCACCTCTATCTCCTAATAAACCCTTAAATCATGTTCCCTGAACCTTAGACACACTAACCAAGCGCTCCCCTAACATTCACTTTACTGTATTTATCAAACAATACACAGCGTCATGCAGCGGTGTGGAGAGGTTGTTTGTATCTTTATAATGTCGGAGGTTAGACGAC
The DNA here is from genome assembly GCA_900323305.1 of Trachyrincus murrayi. Taxonomy (NCBI): domain Eukaryota; kingdom Metazoa; phylum Chordata; class Actinopteri; order Gadiformes; family Macrouridae; genus Trachyrincus; species Trachyrincus murrayi. Next base: position 12,739 of record OOFB01032492.1, on the reverse strand, counting down.
AAGTAACCAAAGCCTTTGACCGTTCTCTAGTCTATCAAGCAGGTCAGATAATCCTTAAGTGGAATTCTGCTGGATTTTAATAAGCGCTGAACAATGGAGTCACTGTTTACACAAGTCTGGGGCTAAGAGGGGTCGCTTCCTCCGTGTTGTGTCTCAGAGTATTGTGTCCCGGTCAGGGAGGGTAAACAGATACTGGTTTGTGTTATTAAAGCCTCATTGGATCTCTGGGTCATGATATTGAAAGATGATTTTCATTTTAAATAAGGACGGCACTGTTGATAACCGACGACGATGATAACTGAAAATGAGTCATTTAAGTCTTATATTGTTTGTGTCTGAGTGGGACGTGAGGAACAAAGAGCGTATTGTCTGCTGCTAACTAACCAGCAGCTTATTAACAGAGCAGAACCCCTTTGTTACGCAAATAATCATATTAAGCCCCACTGTGGACCTACTGGTCCGAGTACCAGCGTAGCCCTCCTGGTATACTAGTACTACAGTTAGTACTGTAGTAGTACTGTAGTAGTACTGTAGTACTGGCCAGGGTTGGACTACTCCGGTCTTCTAGTTAAACAGTAAAAGAAAAAGGAAGGAACTGAATCCCACACAAAGCAAACACGTTTTGAGTTGTGTTTACATGACGGTAACCAAACATGGCGGTGTGGTTCATGTATTGTAATATGTTGAATTGTGTATTGTTGAATTGTGTATTGTGGTACATTTCCTAAAGACACCCCACTGGTTTCCCCAAGGAGAGCCGGAAAGCAGCGAACAATGACACTTTATAAACTCGGCTATTTAAACCTCCCAGGCACCATATCCCTCTTATTATGAATAATCTCCTCTGTGAGTAGAGAACGACTGCTGGAAGTTCGTTAAGGTAGCCATCGGTAGCTTGTGGTCTTTAAAGAGCAACCCTGGATAACTTTTAACGTCATCGTTATTGATTCTGTGTAATCATGTTCATATTCATATTCATGTATTCACTGGGGAGGAACAAACCTCAGGGGGGCGGGGCCGCCTGAGGGGACAAATACCTTGAAAAACAGAGTGAGCTCTACGATTGGCTGAATCTGTTTATGTAGAGCCAGGGAGCTCTCTGATTGGCTGAATAAATTTATGTAGAGCCAGCAAGCCCTCTGATTGGCTGGTCTGTATTTGTAGAGACAGAGTGATGACTGGGGAGATTTGGCCAATGATGAGCTCTTGTAAAGGTTAGAGGTCACGGCTCCACCCAGACGACTGGTAAATACTGCTAGCATGATGCTAACGAGTGCTGTGTATTTTAACTGGTAAATACAGGACTGTTAGCATGATGCTAATGGCCGCTGTGTATTTTAACTGGTAAATACAGGTCTGTTAGCATGATGCTAATGACCGCTGTGTATTTTAACTGGTAAATACAGGACTGTTAGCATGATGCTAATGACCGCTGTGTATTTTAACTGGTAAATACAGGTCTGTTAGCATGATGCTAATGACCGCTGTGTATTTTAACTGGTAAATACAGGACTGTTAGCATGATGCTAATGGACGCTGTGTATTTTAACTGGTAAATACAGGGCTGTTAGCATGATGCTAATGACCGCTGTGTATTTTAAGTGCATGTTTTAGTTTTTCGTCCCTCTGCTTGTCTTAACTAAATAACATGTAGTGCCTAACACTGGCTTTTTACTGTTTTACTAACCTACTAACCTTTACTATTCATTCAGATCTTCATTTATTTTAGCATAATTATTTACCATTGCTTTAGTACTGAATGATTTCATGCATTATTTACTGTCTGTATTTGCTATTTGATCCCAATATATAATATTTTTTTTAGATTTAAGAATATTGAATTGATTATTTATGAAACACACATCTATGTTTACTGTTCTTAACCAACAAACTATAAAACTATTCCCCTTTAACGTTCATTTCCTGGACCTCCTCATCAGAAACATGTTTTAACGTCGCTGTAGGACACATACCGCAGGAGATTTATCCCAAACTATTTTAATAATCCTTTTGTGGCGCTGCTTTAGCGCCCAGATTGTTCCGGAGCTCAGTCCTAATTTAGCTCCTGCGTCACCCAGCTAGCTGGCTGTGCTGGCAGTTCAATAACGTGTTAAGATGCTCGGAAATGTTTGGGTGCGTTTGTCAGAGCTTACAGGGTGAAGATAACCGGGCGGTGCGTCACTTAGCTCATGTCTGTCTGTCTCGTCACAGGTGTCCTGGTGCCAAATATGGCTTCTGAATCCTCAGGTCTTTTCCAGAATTAGACCTCTGAGGTGAATACTGTGAGTGTGGTTGTAGGACCTCCTGCTAGTCTCGCCTGGTCTGAACCTTCCCTCCGTTTGTCAAGACGCCACATACGTCCCCTCGGGTGGCAGCTAAACGTCCCAGCCTGAGTGTGTCTGATAGCTTTCCTTTTATGTGTAACTTTTCCTTAGACTTGTCTACAGTTTCACGTTTCCCATACAATTGTATTTGAGGTTATATAGTGGCCTTTCTAACTTTAACTTAACTTTAAACTCAACGTTAAAACCTTGAGTTGAAGTCATCACCTAAAACTGCATGCCGTTCCCCTGAGTGAACATTTGAAGCCATGAAAGACTTTTCCAGTGTTGGGTAACTCCGGGTTGTAACCCCAAACCCTTAAAACCCCCTTCAACCCGCGTCTCATAACTCTGTTCTCCTCCCCCCCAGCCCCATCTTGAGTTCTTTAACGTGCCTGTGTACTGATTGGCTGCCATCGCTGATGATGCTGTCCTCCTGCATGCTGCGCTGCATAGACCCCGCCCACCTCTGTGCCATGTTATAACCTATCAGGTTACCACGGACACCTTAGGACATACCTTACGACATATCTTACCACGTACACCTTACGACATATATCCTACGACGTACACGTTACTACAAACACATAACATACAAGTTACAGAATATAACAATAATAATAATGACTTTGCTCACATCATAATATCACGTGATACTGGCTCCAACATCAGTACTAGCTGATATGTACTACTGTCATACTACTATGAATGATTCAGTATTTTGTTATACAATCTTACTCTAGCTGTATTGTTACAGAGGTGTCATGTCTGGGGGCGTTAAACTCAAGATGGGCTCCACCCCCGGGGGTCTTTTTAACGATAAAGATGTCAAAGTATTAAAAGTCCCTCAAACCATTTCATAGATGAGATGGTTGTGCCATCGATGTTCAAGTAACAACCATACATGAAACTTTATTTAAACCTACAATCTGTGATCTGTGATGCCTACACCGACACAAGCACTTGATCCAGTCCCAAACATTACCGGAGTATTTCATATTTTTAGGATAATATTGCCATAATCTTTGCCAGTTTAACATTACTCTTGACCAGAAAACAAAGTGTGTCATAATCGTACCTTGAATCCAGACAGTCTAACGCCGCTGTTTGTTGAGTCGTGTGTTTGGAGAAGGTGAGATGATTTTGCTCATTTAATTCTCCATGATGCAGACCGTTCTCTAGACGGAGCCAAGGAGCAGGGTCCGTCTCTTCCAGGAGAATGTAGTAGATATCAATATACCTGACCTTAGTATATCCATCTGTATGCTACTGAGGGTTTAACAGTGGAAGAACCTTATTTCAAGTTAATCCCACTATATTGATCAAGGTGTTAAACGTTAGGTCAAACAAACAGCTGAGCAGAGGTAACTGAAAAGATTTCAATTGCAATTCATCCACGCAACAATTTCAGATTGTAGGTTTAATTATGATTATAAATTATTATTATTGTTGGGTTACTGGTGACATCCTGGGGACTCTTAATGATTTAGAAATGAGTTAAGAACCAGGGCCTACTGCTGAGAAGGTTTTTAAATATTTTAATTATTTTATGTATAGAAATTATTTGTATTTATAGATTTATATGATTTCTTACGACTTATTAACTATTAAAAATACTTCCACAGGGTTTAGATGAATGCTACGGACATGTTTTCTTACAATCAATTCTTTAAAATAAAATAAAAAATCGAATTTAATTAATTATTGCAAATATATTGTAATATTGTTCAATATGTCGTCATCTGTGTGTTGGACGAAGAAAATGTATTTCTCTAAGCCTTCTTCATGAATGTTTGTAATGAATCCATGTTTAACTCAGCAAGTGAATAATAAAGAAGTGATTTTGAGGACGTGTGTGTCTGTGTATGTGCAGTATATTGTAGTGTAGTTAAATCCTCCGTGTCCAGATGTACGAGAAAGTCTGGTGTTTGTTTAACCGACCGTTACATCACACCACGGCCGTGTTTACATCAAGACGTGCCTCTCTGTGTCAGGATGTCAGAGTGCTGGATGAGTGAATATTTTCCGAAGCCATTGTTGCCAAGTATAAATAATAAAGTTTAATATTAATATTATTTATGTACAAAAGCATATGTTAATCATCTTCAGTATACGACGCTAACTCCACGTGTCCCTCAGCCGGCGGTTCAGAGGAGGAGACATCGTTCTCCTCTTTTAAAAGAGAGTTGGACACAAGACAAGCAAAACGTCCGCATGCACAACCTGCTCATCTCAGTCCAGACACCGGCGTCCGTCGGGGGGGGGGGGGGGGGGGGGGGGGGGGCGAGCGACCTACGCTTCGGTGGGCAGGCTGAGAACCGACGAGTCAGTGGTGCGTCTCCAGCTCCACGATGGTCCACTCGCCCTGCGGGGAGGCGGCGTCCTCCGGGGAGAAGCTGGTGACCGTGATGCTGGTGGGCGAGTCGTCGGCGGCGGGCGAGATCAACTCCGCCCAGCGCTTGAACGTCTCCTCCCGGGGGGGCGGGGCGGCACGGGGGGCGGGGCCGTCCCGGGCCAGAGACAGCGTTTGTTTGATGAGGTACTGGGCCAGGTTCAGCTCCTCTGGAACCGGGTTTATCACACCCAGACTGGACTCGTGTTCTGACAGGAGCTGGTGTAGGAGAGACCAGTCGCGCTCGGCGAACTCCTCCTCCTCCTCCTCCTCTTCACCCCCCTGCGGTGCGACAGTGCGGCCCATGTCCAGACTGCCGCCCAGGCTTCGCTCCGTGGCGTCCGTCCCCTGGAGCTCATAAATGGGGGACAGGGCTTTGGACGGCTGCCTCTCATGTGGGGCTCCGCTGTGATCCCCTGAGTCACAAGCTTTGTCTCCTAAAAGCAACCAACAACACGCTAAATGACAACATGATTCGTTCCTCCGTAGGTTTTTTAAATTCATTTATTCATTCAGAGGTATTCTGAGAGGCGGTGGCAGATCAAACAGAAGACTGGACGTGTGTAGCGGTCCCCTGGGTGGGGTAGCACCCGTCAACCAGGCGGCTCACTAAGTCTGTATTCATGTTTCGTTAGAACAAACCTGACAAATAATATCAACACAAGAACAGAACGGACCCAGAGCAAGCGACAAGAGGACAACAGAACATTTTGGATAGAACCGGTCGATGACGAATGTAATTCAGATCTATTTGCGGTGTTCTGGGACGGACGCCGCGATGTCGTCACAATATTGGCGTGCCTCGGCCACGCGATGCAGAGACGAGAGACAGGAGAACAGATCCTGCTGCTCACGACCAGGAACACAGGAACACTTCACTAGTTTCTACGACATCTAGAAAAACCACCGGGTGAGTAGCACATAATAATGGTAACGGTAAAAAAAAGATCTAAATAACAATAAATAAAGACGACGTGAGGATGACGAACACGTCTGAGACTCGCATGCATGTTGAGGAACTCATGAGTTCTTAGATGGGAGGGGCTCTTATTTTGACACTTCTAAAAGGACGCCGGTCTTATTGGCGGGTTGGTTCAGGGTGAATTCAAACATGACTGCGTGTTTACTCAGAAGGTGCTTGAGAATATGAAGTGAGATGTTTGTCTCTAGGCTAAATGGTGACGGAAGAAAGAACATTTGATCTGAATGCGTAGGAGGGACCGTTTAGTCACCAGAGAGATTCATCATCTGTTTCATTAACAATCTTTCATAAAACATACGGAGCTGAACGACGAGGCTTTCGGTTGTGTGCCTTAAACCAGAGAGCTGGTTATTCAACTAGCAACCTTAGGAATACCCTTGTTATCCTGGGGGGGGGGGGGGGGGTCCTGAGGG
>OOFB01032491.1:10935-34579 GCA_900323305.1 Trachyrincus murrayi | reverse complement strand
CTAAACATTTCAACTTCATTGCAATATAATTTTTCGATATAATGTGTAATATTACTTCTCAATGGCTAAAATGGTGGCAGAATTCAGAGGCAGGGAGGCATCAAGTCATGTCTCTTTCAAAACATGCTGCCTGCTGAACAAGCACGTTACAACTTGTTTATCATGTAATATCATGTGCATTACCTTTCTACTTTTCCACAACAGCCCTCACTAACATAGGCTGAGAAACATTATTCATTTCACTTGACAGTTGGTTGGCTACAGTTACACAGCTTGGTCTTGGTTATTTTACAATATATAAATGTAATGCATATTGTAGACTATGAAAAAAAATCACATCCCTATAAATAGCACACCCACGCTTGCTTTTATTACACTGGCTTACATGTGCAGCTTGGATACATTTTTACAGATTATAGCTTATTATAACGAAGGTTAGGGTAATGTGCTCCATTATGCTTCAGTTAAATAGTAGTACTACTTATCATGCTACTTCTACTGCTTGTGCTTATCATACTACTACTAATAGTACTTCTACTAATAATCATGCTACTACTAAACATACTACTACTAACACTTCTGGTCATATTGGTTAAAGTGATTTACTAGCAGTTTTTCCTTTCCACTCTTTATTTCCCAGCAATAAACTTTGTTACTCACTTTCTTTCTTACCGATTTTTCACACGGTTTCCCCTTGATCCTTCAACCGTCTTCTTACCAGGTTAGAACACATCCCAGGTAAGTGCTCCGTCGCTAACATGACTCCCTATATTGGCTATATTGTCTGATTTTTGCTTCCCCCTGGAGTAATTTAACATGCAATACTATTTAAATAAATACAATTTTTATAACCTATACATCTGTGGTGGTTTCAAATTATTTCTTTTATCATCATGTATCACTGCTCTATACCATGCTAAGTAAAGAAATTGCACATTGCTATTACCTTTTCACAAAGTCCAACAATAAAGCTATTTCCATTTCCATATACCAAAAATGTAATACGTATTGTCATTCTGACATCCACTACCAGTGTGTAGCAACCTGGATAATGCACAGCAACCAGTATGCACCACAACTCTCACCACACACTGGCTAATTCCAAATCGTTGAGTAACGTGCCACCACGAATTGCAGGATAAGGGCGGTCGTTGGGGTGGTGGTCGCTGGGCTCGGGGGTGCACAAGTGTGAATACCTTTCGAGGCTGCTAGCAGCTTTAATTTATTTGATTTTTTACTCAAAGGTCAACATACACATGAAATAAGTTAATATTGTGCTACGATCATCAGACGAAAGGATTCGATAATTTACCATAGTCACATCTCACAAATGATTATACTTATCTGCTTCAATATTTTGTGTAAATAGTGGTGGGAGAACACAAATAATTTAAATGAATGAATTATTTGAATATAAGACTAAATCGAATATCTAAACTAAATAACACTCAATGCATTATCCAGATAAATGAAATCCATTGAAAGACATATTTAGGACCTAAATAAATTTGACTTTATGCTCGTCATTCATGTATTTTACATTATTTGGTTCTAATAGTCTTTAAAGTGTTAAATAAACAACCTACATGGGTACAGGCAGGGTTTCACACTGGTTGAGACAGTATTTCCTATGTTCGGAGGGTAGTGTGTGTACACGCACCCTGGAAATGACACAACTATAGATCTGTCATCTTCCTTATTTGGTGTCTATAAAGTATGCTGCTGTTTCTGTTTTATTATTCCCATATAGTACATGTACATGTCCCAGCAGAAGTAAAGGACAGTAATAACAATTAAAAAGACATTTGTCAAATAAGAATATGCAAAAATCTTAAAAATAAAAGTATACGAAAGAAAATAAGCAATATGATGAAATAATTCCTCCTAATTCCTCCTTTGGAGAGCTATAAACATATCAGATACCAACTATTAAGCATCAGGCAGCATCTATGCTGAAATACCCTGTACCTTAAAATAAACATACAATACCTTGAAGATGACTTTTAGAGCGCAATATTCCCAATGAATGAAAAGAGTCTGATGTGGGTGCCAATGCGTGCTACTGAGATATCACAAAATCATGTGACAGACCAGCCCTCAGCAGCAGAGGATGTTGGGGTTGTGGTAAGGAGGAGGAGATGGCAGTAACCAGTATATTGGCACATCGTTGTAGCTTGCTGCTTGTTTTCACATTTACAATTAGTCAATTTAGCAGACACTTTTATTCAAGTGACTTTGTGACTTTCAAGTGAGGCTAAGAACAATCAAAGCATACAACCAAAACATGCTGCACAACTACCACACCTAGTTCCTCAAAAACTATTGGACAAAGTGCAGTGTAGCATCATTAGTAGATTGTTGTATTAGTGGTGTTGCATAATAGTTACATCAGAGTGCGTACATCTCAACAGTGCTTTAGTTTGTGAGATGTTGCTAGATGTTGGAAATAACATGTATGTACGGTATCCCAGATATGTAACCTGTCAGAGTAAAGGCTTTTATTATCAGATGTGCAGCATTGTCATTCTGTACAGTTCATGACAGGAATCTTTTAACTCATTCTCTTTATTAATGGACAGAATGAAGCCAAACGTCATGAATGAGGCCATTCCATGCTTCTGGCAAAGAAAAAATTAGCTCATTGCTATATCAATATCAATTAAATCGGTCACAACTTTTTATACCTTAGGTGGTTTATTAAAACAGATAATTATCACACTTGATAGTCTTATAATATAAAAGATCATCTGGTGAGTGTGTGTTGTTGCTGGCTGGTTTAAGCAGCCTCACCTAGTCCGAGTTAGACTGATTAGACTCTGGGGCTGCTGGGTGAGGCTGCACACCTGTGGGGCATTGGCCAATCAAGGCCCACAAGTTGAACCAGCCACCACACACACTCAGGAGGAGCGCTAGCATGTCAGCATGTACCACCAATACAATAAACCGGTTTAATGGTCATCATCTGCCTTGTGTCCTGCCGTTGGAGGAGCCCTGAAAAGCCACTGTAGTTGGCATGTAGCAGGGGAAACTGCCACAGTAACAATTGAGGTTTTTGGTGACTTGCCACGCATAAAGGTCACAGACTTGTAATGTATTGACTGCAACAGCTGTATTGTGATGTCTTGTCCTCTATACATGGTATATTGTCAAGTCAGTTTTATTTTTATAACCCTTAATCACAGTTAGTCTCAAAGGGCTTCACAGGTCCCACATGTTGTCCACATTATGACCCCCCCCCCCCCCCGCCGCCCCCCCCCCCCCCCCCCCCCCCCCCCTCCCCCCCCCCCCCCCCCCCCCCCCCCCCCCCCCCCCCCCCCCCCCCCAAATCCAGAGGGAAGGAACACAGAAGAGGATCCCTCCTTCCAGGGACGGTTAGGAGTGAAATAGTTGTTGAATGGGCAGACATGTAATGGTACCACAAAGCAGAAACTAAGGTGTGTATATATATATATATATGTATTCACTCTTAGCCAGTAATGTATTCCTTGTAGATAATGATTGAATGCAGTTTCTATTTATATACAGCATATTGCACAAAAACATTTTGCACAAAAGTAAGTCATGTGTAGGACATATTTTATTTGTAAATAATGATTGAATGCTGTTTTTATTTTTTTATTTCACTTGTTTGCACTCTTTGTTACTTGTTTGGCACTGTGGAAGAAGCCAGGAAATCAAGCATTTAATTTGAGACCACCACTGCTCTTTGCTCAATGAACACATACATCCAGATGCTGTTAATAGCTTATAGCTCTGCTTTTAACACCATCATCCCCTCCAAGCTAACCACCAAACTCCTCTCCCTTGGCCTTAACCCCTCCCTCTGTAACTGGACCATGGACTTCCTGACCAACAGACCTCCTCCACCCTGACCCCCAGCACAGGTGCCCCTCAAGGCTGTGTTCTGAGCCCCCTCCTCTACTCCCTCTTTACCTGCAACCCACGTCTGCCAATTCACCACTCAAACCCAATTATTTTGTTAATTTGCGGACGACGAGATGGCCTACAGGGATGAGATCCTGCACCTCACATCTTCGTCGTTCATAGTCCTCAATGTGCAGAAGGACGTCCAAAAGCTGCAGCCACTCCCCCATGTATCAACGGGGTTTAAGTGGAGCGTGTCCCCAGCTTTAAGTCCACATCGACGAGGATCTCTCCTGGACATCAAATACCCACTTCCTCGTGAAGAAGGCCCAACAACGCCTGTATTTCCTGAGGAGAGACCGTCTATCCCAAAATTCTCACCACTTTCTACTGCTGCTCCATTGAGAGCATGCTGACCAGCTGCATCTCAGTCAGTGTGGTAACTGCACATCAACGCGGCCCAGCGTATCAACGGTACCCAGCTCCAAGCCATAAAAGACATTTACCACAAACACTGCCTACACAGAGGTCTCAGCATCAGCAGAAATCCAACCAACCCCAACCACGGACTGTTCTCCCCCCTGCCCTCTGGGAGGCGCTACATGAGCCTCAGAGCCCGTACCACCAGGCTCAGAAACAGCTTCTTCCCCCCAGCTGTTACCCATCTGAACCTGGCTACCCACTGAACTCTGCTAATGACTCTGTTTTGCACTACCGCCAATGTTTCGTATGCACTTGCAGCTCTATTACAGCTCTCTTTTTGCACGACTGCCATAATGCCATTTGCACAGCTCTATTACAGCTCTCTTTTGCACTACTGCCATGATTGTTAAGTTTCCTCCTGTGTATTTAAGCCTTCAGTTTTGTTTGGCTTTTGTCTGATCGTCCTGTCCTGTCGCTAAACCCAGTCTAGGAAGTGTCTTGGTTATTGATTACCCTTTTTGTTTAACTTGGGTAAGTCTGCCAGTTTTTTGGCTTGTTGCCTTTGTTCATCATTTTGTCTTGAAGAATTTAAGTAAAGCCTTTTTTTTGTTCAAAGAGTCTTTGAGTCTGGAACTTGGAACACTCATAAAAGCTTTTGTCTTTGTTTGCAGGGGGTCTTTTTTAAGGGCCCACTTATAAACCCCTTTTGGTCCAGCCCTGGTTCTCCAGTGGTGTGAGGGCTGACACCAGCGTTGTTTGTCACCCCAGGCTTTGGTGCAGAAGATGGGGGTGTGGTTACAGACTCGAGGCCCAGCCACCCTGATATTATACCAGAAATGAATCTGATGGATACTTGGCATCTTGTGTTTGTGCGGAAGAGTTGTATTGTGAAACTGAACTGCAGTACATTAGACACATTTTCTTATGTGTAAAGCCAGCTATCAACATATATGAATGTATAAAACAAGGTATCAACATACGGTATATGCATACATACAAAAACAGGTATTAACATTTATGTGACCATGTAATTATCCAAAGCGACTCATGTGAGGCTGAGGCCAATCAAAGCATAATCAATATTGCACTACAAAAATTGTGCACAGCCAAATAAAAAACCCAACCCCTTGGCAGTAGAGTAGCTACAAGAATAAAAAGTTAAGGTTCGTGTTTTGATTAGATGAGGTTCAAATGTAAGTAAGCGTCCAACCAGATGTGTCTCCAATGTTAAGGTAAGTACTTATGGTTAACCCTGAGAAGCTTCTCAACTCCCCACTTCACACCAAACTAACATCTCTAAGGACAGTTGCAGCACTCTGTTGACGGTCTAATGAATATCCACCCCTGCTCGCCCCGTCTTCTGAACACCAGACACACCCGCTGTTGAAACCACTCCAGCCTGTTCACACTGTGTTCACAACAGCTGATAAGTAGGTAGTGGTGCTTGTTGTGAGCATGTGGTTCCATATGTGGCTGGCTATTCGTTTTTATTTCTATAGCCTTAATCAGTTATGGTCTCAAAGGGCTTCCCAGGCCCACATTATATGACAACCCCCTATCCCTAAGCCCACTACAGGAGAAGGAGAAAAAAGTCCCCGAAACCTTGAGAAGGAACACAGAAGAGGGATCCCTCCTTCCAGGAACGACTAGGAGTGCAGAAGCTGAATGGGCAGGCATACAATGGTAGCACAAAACAAAGCAGAAATGAAGTTATTTATTTACAAAGATATTCTTTCTCTAATGTGGAAATATTTTCCATTCCACTGGCCTTGCTCTGGTGAGAGAGAGAGAGAGCGAGAGGAGAGAGAGAGCGAGAGAGAGAGCAAGCTGGTTGACGCGTACTATTCCGGTGTCTCTGTTTATACACCTACTCTGCTTCCGCCAGTGAGCGCAGGCAGCGGGACCTCCTCCTCCACTTTGACCCACTGGAGGTCTTGTGGTCACAACCTACTTTCCCTACATAGTCTACTGATGGGTGAGGTAGGCCCAGCCCCCCTACCCGGCCTTGTGTGGAGGCAGATAGGAGCGTGTAGGCGTGACCCCACTGACTTTAAACCGGAGACTTGACTTGAAGTCGACGAGGGCGACGGTGGACTTTAGAAACCAGTTCAACAATCCACTTTTTAAACGGCTTTGATTCATACCTGTTGAACATACTTGGCCACCTGTGTTTAGATACATGGTACTGTAGGACAAAGACGTGGCGTTTGGTTGGTTGAAGTTTGTTAGTTGATGTTATTACTCATGCATTCTTTTCCGGGGTGGGAGGCAGTGTTTGGCAGGTAGCCAGTGAAACTCTCGCACCATTTTAAACAGGTGATAGTTTTGATTGTGTTACAGGTCAGAGCGAACAATCTTTCAGACACAATGACCCCCCTAAATAATGCCACGGTTTGACTTCTAACTATGTTGTTTAGTACTTTCGTTCAGTTCTGCTAAACTCGACCACACAATCATCTCAATAGGGAATAACAAGACTTGAATTAAGAATAAGGCTCCTGAAACAAAATGAAATGTAAACAAATAGTTTTGTGAGATGAGGCAGGGAGAATATCTTACGACGGAGGCTTTAACAGCTCCCCACACGTAACAGCTGCATACACTTTGGTCCTTCGGACGATTTATGGCTTCAAACCAGCCAAATGACCCAACACATGGATCCTGCCATGATTCCAATACATCAGATAGAAACAAAATAAACTAAAACACTGTGCCTACTCGTTTACATTCATGTTGTCCAGATTGTGGTTGCTTTGAGGATGTTGTTGCTTCCCTGTGTTTAGCAATAGGCCTGTTAACTAAGTCAATATTTGCTCTCAAAATAAACGTAACATTCAATGATCGAAAGGAAACAGCCATGCTATAGGTGTTACATTTGAGCGACGTTCGTAGCGAAACTATAAATCCCTATCTCGTATAGTTGTGAAAGTGTGTTATTTCTGTGTTATTTCTCCTCTCAGGAAGTGGCCCCTCAACAAAAGAAGAAGGAGACAGCAGGGTGGGGGCAGGGTTCCACGACGTCATCGGTCTGGCAACAGGCGTAAATGAGTCTGGGCTGCCGCGTCGGTGATTGGCTGTTCTCCCTTCGAGGCGACGCGCGATTGGTGGGAACTCGGCTAGCTCGCGCTCCATATATAACGACGTTGTAGATTCCATTTTGTTGCAGTCGTTCAGACGGAGTCCGAAGGAGCGGAGACTCGCGTATATCCACCGAATTAAGGAGCTTGTTGGAAATATAGTTGACTATAGTTTCTGAGGAAGTCACAGGAGATATTGTCAAGCTGGTGTGTTTCGACGAAGGGATCCCAGAAAACCCCACAAGCCCGAGGAAGTCGGTAAGGAAAGCTGTTGTTTTGAGCGCGGTCGCCATATTGTTTGAGTTACTCTTCTTTGTTTTGGTCGAGCTCCAACTGACGTGACCTACATCGTGTTTCCCAATGTTTCTCACCGTTTGTAAATAAATCGATCGAAATTTCCCATCTAATTCGGTGGCTTACAATTCTAATGTCATTGTCGCGACAGTGAAGAAAGAAAGAAAAAAAAAACAGACCTGTTTTCCTCTGCGACCGAACACAAACAACACCGTGGGGTTAGTCGCAGTTCCTTCACCCGACACACACACACACACTGTTGTTGTTGTACTGTAACATGTTGGCATGTTTACATGTATGTCGTGTGTTTCGACATACCAGGACATACCGAACCAGGACCCAGAACCAGGACCCAGAACCAGGACCAGTAACGATCTTTATTTAAACCGTCGAGTCTTTTGTCTTCGGCCGCTCGTGACGCACTTCGCAATTCGACGCCGAAAACGAAACCGTGTGCGCGCGCACCGCCAGGTCGTGTACACGCACGACGCCGTGGCGCTGTGTGTATTAATAACATTATAATGTATTAATAACATTATAATGTAATAATAACATTATAATGTATATAATAATGTTCTTTATTTAGACCTCGACTTCCAGGAGCATCGTGCGCCGAGTCGAGTTGATGTTCAATTGGGCTTCACGGGAAAACAGCAGCGCCCCGCGGCACATGATCAGTTCACACCTGGCCGTACACCCGAGTGCAGGGAGGACCTGGAGCCCGACTAGAAGGAGAGACCTCGGATCCAACATCTCCACCCCCAGCACCACCATCCCCACCACCCCCACCCCCACCAGCACCACCACAACAAAGAGGTAGGCAGGCTGGGCTCGGTGGGGGAGGGGCGGTGACGTGACTGCTGCTGCTGCACGTAGACCCAACCAGGTTGTTGTTACGCCACGATACGTTAAACGTAATGTCAATAATAGACAATACTGCGTAACTTATTTCACAGCTTTGTTATCAAATTGGGCATTGCTTTATACGTTTATTTTTTTAGAAAAGTCGAGAATGTTCTTGTCTCCAATGTCACGTATAGGGTATTTTTCAGGTTGCATCAAATACACTTTAATTTTTAAAGAGATTTCGTGGACATGGAAAATTATATTTAGTGGACGTAATTGGCAATTTGTGAATTTGGAAAACACTATGTTAAATAACGACTAACACCCAAGGAGAACTTGGGTGCAAGTCTAATTGTTGTGATGTAGGAACTGTTCTTGATAGTAGGGCAGTGTTGTATGGATGTTGAATTAACACTTGACCACCTTGTTTTGAATTGATGACGCCACGGTATAGGGGTGTTGCGCCACAATGATCGTACAATCGAGAATTGTTTTTCTACCCACGGTAGAGCTGAACGGGTTGTTCAAACTGCAGTAATTACATCAAGTAGGGTACTAACGGGCGGTGCTTTCTTTGCAGGTGACGGCTAGTCTGACAGCCATGGGAGGCGGAGAGAGGTATAACATTCCAGTGTCGCACCCAGAGCGCCCGCTGCCAAAGAAGACCAAGCAGCGAGGGCGGGACCAGAGTGTTGCCATCGCCGTGGCCGCAGCCGCATCCACAGGCATCATGGGAGGCCTTCACAACCACGGCCATCGACGTGGCGACAAGAACGCCGCCTACCCCCGCTCCCCCGAGGCGCGGCAGGCCGCGTCTGCAGAAAAAAAGGGTGCATCGGTACGCTTCACCACCAGCTACGACCAGAACTGGGAGGGTGCGGTGTCCCACCTCAACACGCTGCTGGCCACCCAGGGGAGCCCCAAGTTTGCCGGGCCCAAGTTCAGCGAGCCGCCCTCCCCCAGCGTTCTGCCCAAGCCCCCCAGCCACTGGGTATCCTTCCCACTGCGCTCCTGCGACAGCCGCGAGATGATGGCCTTCCAGCTCAAGAGCCTCCTCAAGGTTCAGGCCTGAGACACTCACCGTTGACCTTTTATGACCTTTTAGTTCGACAAGCCAACGCATGAACTGAGGCTCCGTGGGGGCCAGCCGCCCGATGGCAACACAGCAGCGCTGTAATGATTTTAGAGCTTTTAAATTGACCAATGAGGGACCGGGTAGACATTAGGTTTTACTGCCCAGTGTTTTACCCCGTGCCTGTTGATCTATACTATGATCGGTTACAGCTCTGCCGCCTTGCAGCTGGGCGACTGACACCTGGTGGAGTCTGTTTCTCTTAATGGACGATGGACTGGATTCCCTTTGTGCTTCTGCTCTTCTATTTTGTTTTGTTCCTGGTCTCTCCGGTGGCCCCTACGGCAGGATGGGTTCGCTTCCCTCTCAGGTTAATCAAAGTTAAGACGTCGACCCGCAGCCCGTCTGTGGGTCCTGGTCTAATGCACATCCACTTTGTAGCATTTATTATTAGTCGATTTCTTAGTTCAGCTTGATCAGTTCGTTTTTTTTACCCAGTTATTTTGTTTTTTTGACAACTTTTATTCTTAAAAGACACTTAACAGGGATTGGGAGAGATCTAGGAGGAGGGACTTGCGTAGCATGAGGTCCAATCAGAACCCCCGGTACTGGAGGGTAACCAGAGACCTTGATGCCGGGCCTGTGACTCTCAACTCTTGTAATATTTTTAAAATGCGCTGTGCGCACCGCACTATGGGAGTTGAGCTCACACATGGTCCGCGTCTTCGATATCTTCATTATTCTGTCAGTCAGTATGCTTTGAAAGTGTGTATGTACGTGTGTTCACCAAAGCAGATGAGTTAAGCTTTGTTGTTTCCTGCTGTCTCCTCCGCGCAGTCGGTCTGGCGGGGTCACAGTGCCATATCGACCTCGCAGGCCGCCGCTGCAACCATGAGCCCCAGGGGTCTTCTCGAAAGACCAATCAGAACTGTTATCTCCCCACCCCCCTCAGTCTCCTTGGTAACAGGCAACAGCAGTGCAGACCCTGCGGAAGAGGGCGTGCCTGCAGGCGCATGGTCCAGAGACGAGAGGTGTAACCGTGGTGATGGTAACCGTCTGCTCCAGGCAACTCGTCTGCTCTGCTGCTGTCCTTCCTACTGGAGAGGTGGTGGGAGGTAGTGGAAGATGCCCCTGGAGCTCTGCTGGAGGCCAGCACCTGTGTGGATGTGTTTACATTTTAAAGTAGGAAGTCTGGAAGAGTGTTGTGTCAGCCATCTACCAAACGTACAGAATTTCACTGCCGCTATCCCCCCCCCTTCTCTTGCACTGCAATCAGACGCGTGGCGGCTGCTGCGTAGACTATCTCTCCCCTGGGGGTGTGTTCTGGGTGAGCCCTCCATCTTCCCCCTCTTCTCCAGACAGGAAGCTGTAGTCGCCAACCTGATCGGCTGGCAGAACAAAATAAGAGAGCACGAGATGTTGAAGAGCCATGTATATAATGAAATGTATAAAAATACTTGTAGCATATGTACATTATGCAGGCTGATTTTACGCCCTGCGTGACAAAGTATTTTTAGTAATAACACTGAATGTATGACATGTGCTATGACGCGTGTCTTTACTTCAAATGCTGAGAGTTATTTTTGTTAAAAAAAAAAGAAAATCCATGCATAGCATTTGTCATCACCCTGCACTGTGTTCTCTCGTCAGTGGTCTTGCACATGTTTTTATTTTTCTACAGTGTAGGGTCAATGATGCAGGAAGTGCAAGATGAGAAAATCTAAAACTTAAACAATTTGACCTCTGGAGACTTTTGCGTGTATGACCCCCAAACTCATTGTTGTGCTGATCTTTTAATTATGATGATGGTTTTAACTGGCAGATGTATTTGTACACATGCTCATTTGTGCCTGATAACTTCAATGTTGAAAGCCTGGTTTTCCCCACTATTGGACATGTTTAAAATTGTCTTGCCTAGTAATAGAAGTAAAAATTCTAAAGTCAGATTTGTCCACTATTGGAAGGTAACTTTTATAAAGTCAAAATTTGTTGGATGTTAAACTTTGAAACCGTATTCCCCCACATTTGAAGGTAAAATTAAACCTAATTTGCACAATATTGTAAAGTTAAATGCCCCCGCTCCCCCACTCTCAAGCTATTGTAATGACATTTTAAATTTTTTATTTTTTTTTGCACCTGAAACACCAAATTCAATTCTTGGTTAATCTTCCGTAAGCCAACAATTTAATTTGGTGTATTTGGTAATCGTTGCTGTACCATTTTTGCTTTTCTTTCCTGCCAGTTTTTGTTGATTATATTATGAAATATCTGTCATGCATGCAAAAGTCTCAATCATTTAGAAAAAAAATAATTGGCTGTTAATTTGTCCCCCTTGTTCGATGTCACCGATTATCAGAAATGTTTGCCCACTTTGTACAATTTGGCTTTAATTCGAAAATGTGAACAAAACGCACTATTTACTATTGGTTTAAACAAATATTTATGCCCAAAAAAATAAAATCCCCTCCCTTACCCCCTAATTTTGTTGTCTGCCTCTTGACTTGAAACTTAATTCCTACTGTACATTTATTTTTAGTATAGTTATTACATCAGGATTTTACACAAGTAATTACTAGTTATTAGTGAATAACTTGACAGTAAATTCTAGATTATAGCAATGAATTGCCATAGGTTACATTAGCAATTACCAATTAAATTGCATAATGTTGAGGCTTCATGTTTTGGATTAGGATGTTACAATTACAGTAATCAACAGTTGCAGAACTGTTATCGATTATATTCATAATGGGGCTGCTGTAGATTGCGTCTACCGTTGCATGACATGTAATGCAGTTAATTTTCTGCCTTTCAGTCATGCCATCCCTGAGTGTTCCTTTGTCTTGCAGCGTTTTACTCATGGATATATTGGTTTTACTTGGAATCCCTGTGATCGCTTCCATGTGAGTCATTTAAGTTCCGGTCTCCGACAAGCAGCAGGGCCAATTGAAGCCCCATAGCTAGTTTGTGTACTGAAATCTTCATGCCACCTTAGTATTGATGTAGAATTAAGTAAATAAACTAGAACTG
Source organism: Trachyrincus murrayi (assembly GCA_900323305.1). NCBI lineage: Eukaryota > Metazoa > Chordata > Actinopteri > Gadiformes > Macrouridae > Trachyrincus > Trachyrincus murrayi. The sequence goes on along the minus strand of OOFB01032491.1, from coordinate 21,976 downwards.
ACTTCATAGCCTAGTGGCTAGTGAGTGACTCCCAGAACGAAGTCCATAGTCCATACAAATAATCAGTTACTGTCACGTAATCTTTTCAAAATATACGAAAGAAAATCCTGGTTAAAGTCGAGACCGCCAAGGGCGTTCTCCATAGAATCCGGGTGTAATTTAGGTAACGTCATGTGAATTGTATTGTCAATTCTAACCACCCACCAAGGTTATAATTGACATTGCCTGAAGTAACAGTTTGAGTGTATTAATATAAAAATACAATCTTTACATTTGTCATTTATTGAGATACAGAAAGTGTTGAAACAACTTCAAAAACAAGACCATGTACTTCTCCCAATAGTAGGCTACGTACACAAGCTCATCTTGCAAGCAAACAAGTAGAAAAAAACCCCGAATTCAATACTTTGCAATCCATTGAGAAACTTAAAACCCTTGAGTCAAACTACTAGACCCCGAATATGAATCCAAACGCAACAGAACAAACAAAAATAAAGAATACGGGAGAATGGAGACAAACATTTTAAGTAGAAAAATATCATTTAGGGGAAAGTGCGACCAAAGTTCTTACACGAGAAATACATTAGACCAAATCAATGACAACAAAATCAACCCTCTCTTCATCTTAACACTGTCGCCAACAGACTGACATGGTGGACTAGAGATGGCCATGGAAGTTAGCTGTCCCCTAGCTGCTAACGGCAAACACGGACGTGGTTTAAAAAGACAAGACAGATGGACGGCTGGCGGGTTAGTGGCCGTCTGCCTTGCGCCCGGCCCAGGAACGTGATCGCGAGCGGGACCGGGACATGGATCGGGAGTAGGAGCGAGGTGGAGAGTGTCGGGAGCTCTGTTTCTGGGGCCCGGAGGAGGGGTGGAAGTCCTGGACTGGACTAGCTGAGCGGGACGGACTCTTCCTGGCTTTGGGCCGGGGTCTGGCGGGGGAGTGGGAGCGTGATGCCGAGCGGCTGCGGGATCCCGGCCCCTGGGGGGGTCTGTGGTGGTCCCGGGGGGGGGCCCTGTACCTGGAGAGCAGGAGGAGACACCATTGCTATTTAGTCAGTTAGACACTTCCATCCAAAGCTCAGTGAATATTTTTAGATACATGTCATTAATGAGCAGTAGGGGTGAGGGCATCTTGCTCAAGGACGCCTACAGGTAGACTGTGGACATTGGGGTTCGAACCCACAACCTCTCAGCTGGGAATAAAGCAACCATGTTTAGTGAACATGTCGTCCCCTGCATGTGGTTGAATTATCAGATTATTTGGTGATATTTTCCTAGACCTGAAGGGACAGGTAGGACAGGTCCATCTGTCAATAAAATTGTCAACTTTATAGACAGTATTTCAACCAAATAGTTTTTTGCAGTGTAACTTCTAATGTGATGTACTATAACCTATGATGCAATGATGACATTAATCATGACGTCTGAATTATCATGGAAGTGATCAAAAAATTGGACTTGCCCAAGCACATTGGCTAGAAAACAAAACCTAGTGATAGATGGCAGTGCGCCACCTTGTGGCTGTGTATGTAATATGTAGTGTAGCATTACATGTCATGTAGCTCATGATAGGTTTACCATGAAGCATTTGTGTATATAGAAATTATCTGCAACCGATGTTCAATGGAGCTAGACCAGGCTAGAGGAGGAAGTACAAACTATGTGAAAAAGCGAACATGTTTAAATATATTAATATATTTTACCTGTAGTGTAATATGACATAGTATTGCACTAAAAATATCATAAGATTTAGCAAGAAGTATTTGTGTCTCACTCTAGACATTCTCCGCAAGAGATTGTCAATGGAGCTGGCGCTATGCTAGCTTGGACAACCGTCAATTAGGGATTTATTTGTTCTGCTTTGTATTAATGCATGAATTAAAGTTATGTATGGACTCAGACAACCTTCGTGCTCTGCCCCCACACATTATTTAATTATTTTATGATTCAGTAAATGCATAAGAAGACGATATATGGTCCTTAAAAACTATTCGGTCAGCCAGCTTGTAATGGCCGATGAGAAAACGAAATTGTTTACTGGGGGAGAGAACAGCTGACCAGCACATCTACTCTCCTATTGGCTGTCGCTCGTCGATAGTCGCTGATCATTTGCATAAAGTTAGGCAGGTGTGCGCAGGTGTAACTGTGTGATGGACGGACGACGTGACACACAGGCCCATCATTGTAACTGTCAATAAGGACGGAGGCCCACAGGATGCAGATCAGGGGAACGGACAGTAGGGACCAGGACTGGGTTGCACCAGCTATGCTAAGGTGGTGCAACCGGCTCCAGGGGGACAGAAGGGTGCACTGCAGACCTACCTGTTGTTGTCTGGGGTCCGGCTGTGTCTGTGGCGGCCAGATGAGCGAGACCTGGAGGACAGGAGGAAGCAGTTTAGTTTGTTAGCAGATACAGTATAATGCTTTACATTCATTTAAATTACGTTGACAAACTACATAATGGTTGGCATTTGAGATCTCAGTGTACAAATGTATCATATAATCACATCGCCATATCAATATCAATTAAATTCACAACTTTCGATAACTTGGGTGTTTTTAACGTTCTGAACTCACTCTCGCGGGCTGTTGGACCTGCGTGACCGCCGGTCGTAGCCAGGGCTAGGCGACCGGCGGCGCTCGTAGCTGCGGCTCTGGGAGCGTCTCCGCCGACTCTCGCGGTCTCCATCGTCGTAGCGCGAGAAACTACGCGGCGAGTCCTCCTTGGTCTTCATCTGGTTGGGAGCTGGACAGGGAGGAAGGAGAAAGAGGCGTGAGACAAGCTAGCCGTAGCTACGCCGGCCCAGCTAAGCTCGCTACAGTGAGGTCGTGAGGGTCTGGAGGAAAGTGCGTACTCTTGCGGTCTCCCTGGGCGAACTGGATCTCAATCTGCCGTCCGCAGACCCACTTGCGGTCCAGGTTGTGGAGGGCGTCCTCTGCGTCGCGTACGTCTTCAAACGTGCTACATTAGGTTAAGGCTTTTTGGCGTGGAGGGTCAACACAGTGGGGACAGAGGAAGCGACAGACAGACTAATATCTCCACGGTTAAAACCTTGGATATTAACCAGCCAGTAAATTCATCTGCTTTAATAAGGCAGTCAATCAGACTTCATTTGAGCAGTGGCGTACTAATGACCACAGTATGTATATCAAAATCAATCAAATCAGAACTTAAACTCAGATTGGCCAAATTGGAGTGATTTGGGAGTGAAGACACAATAAGACAAAATATGGAGTGGTAGATTCCTAGAGATGGGAGTCGGTAGGATACAAAACATTTGACTTGTTACCTTTAACATGCTTGACCTTTGACTTTGTGCTTGCTCTTTATTGGCTCGGCAGAAGAACTTGAAGTCTCCTGCTTGTCTTTGCCCAATAAAATCTTTTTTCATTCTTTCATTCTTTCTTTTCCCCCCTTTGGACAAAGGGCAGCCTGGGGCCATCTCTCTTTCTCCTCTTTGTCTCTTCATGCCTTTGGTTTTACGCTCCACTATGACCTGGTCGCCTGGGGTCTTTGGCTTCAAACTACCCTAAAACTGTGTGCCGGACGTCTCCAACTGTATCTTTACCATTTCTACGGCAACAACAGAAGAGATCAGGGTTAGCAACATCCTTTAACCTGACAGCAATATGCTAAAACAACATGTTTATGTTCCTCTTGCTACATTAAACATACACAACATTTAGTATAAATAGATGATTAAAACATTAAATCAAGGCTCTCCAATCTCTGGACACAAGAGGTGACAGGTCTGGGGGGGTGACCGGTGGTCCCCGGAGATCAAAGGGGTTAGAGGTCGTCTGGTCATCCTTCCTCAGACCACCGGGCAATAGAAAGGATATTGAATGTACGCAAATCCTCGTGGTCGTCGCGTATAGAAGTCAAGGGGAATGTAGACATCTACAATAGGCCCATAACGACCAAACTCACGACGTAAATCCTCTGGCCTAAAGACGTCATGAAATAAGGACATTTACTGTGTTGACTCGCCTCCCGAGGCAGACTGGACACTGGGTGCTGGTCAAACACGCTGGGATTTGTTTAGCCCTCGGTTTACCTTACATCGATGTACATACTTAAATACTTCATGTGCTTAAATACTTAATGTGCGAGTATCCATCGTTGACAAACCCTTGTGTTTGGCTGCTGATGGTGGAGGTGCAGAAGCCCTCCACCAAAACATGGCTTTATACAGTTTTAACACATGGTGAGTACAACTATGCACATATTAGAAACATTAGAAACACATTTAGTTAATGTCCCAAGCATAAAAGCCTTTATAGAGGGCTACGTTCACACACACACACACACACACACACACACACACACACACACACACACACACACACACACACACACACACACACACACACACACACACACCAACCAAGACCTGCGCAGATGAGTTCTGCGCATGTCTCGGTTGTGACTCAAGCATAAATAGACTGCAGGGAAACAAAAAAAAAAGGCCACATTTTACCCTGATTCGACCCTCTTGCACGGTAAAACCACGGGGGAAATGTCCAGATATAATAAGTGTATAATAAGATATAATAACATCTACTCGGTTATTAAGGGGTCTCCATTTCGCGGCCTATCTGCCATTTTACAGCACTGGACTATATAGAAATACAAGGGTTTAAACACCTACCTGGACTCGTCGGAGATGTTTCGGACGAACAGAGAGGTGTTCGGAGGTCTGAGGTACCTCGCCATGTCTCTAAATATCCACTACAAGTAGCGGTGAGTAGACTGATGTAGTCTGACTCCTCGGTGAAGGAAGCTGCTTCGTGCTCAGGGGCCAAAAGAGAAGCACCGACTGCGCATGCTCCGTTGAGTGGAGCAGGCCCCGCCCACCCCTACTGATGTCTCCGTTGAATGGAGCAGGCCCCGCCCACCCCCCACTGATGTCTCCGTTTAATGGAGCAGGCCCCGCCCACCCCCTACTGATGTCTCCGTTGAATGGAGCAGGCCCCGCCCACCCTGATGTCAACAAACTCCTTTTGTAAACATCGAAGTCGATTACGATGACAATGATTTATTTGATTCATTTTCACTTTCTTCATTACATTTTCCCCACACAATCCCACCAAAACACAACCAGGTCAGATGACGTCATGTCACGACGCGACCCAACAACATAATTATCAACATTTTGACAAAACTTGTGGAAGTCAGATTCAACCGATGTTTTTTTTGTATCTTGATAGTCTCTCACCCGTCACCTCTCACCTTAAGAGACTATTACAAATAATAATGTAGTAGTATTCTCGAACTAAGGGAACTACTTTTCTCAGCGTATCAACACGTACCTACTGGGCGCTCTGGTCGTCAGCCGCCGCCAGGAGCAGCGGCGGCACTCTTTACTTTACCTGAACTGGACCAGGTGAGTCCAGAACAGCTCATTTCCAATCCAAATGTGTGTATTTTATATTTAAAGACATTTACCCTGCGTGTGTCATTGTCAAACAATGCTTATTGCGTTTATAACATTGCTTTGAAGTTCGCCTTTACCCAGTGTTGGAAGTAACGCGCTACAAAGTAACTACTTTTGGCGGTAATGTAACTACTTACTTTTTTTAATTGAATAATCCAATTACACTTACTGACATGTAAAATAGCCTGAGGGAAAGAGCGTCCACAAAACGTACTGAGAATGAGACGGCAAATTGGCTTCCTGCAGAAGAGTAGGACAGGGAGTGCAATAGGTGTTTGCTGAACTAGTTTACAAATGACAGACATATAATTAAAATATCAAATCTTAATATCAAATGTGTATCTAATATCTTGCTTCATATTTGTTTTGACCAATCATGTTGCTGGAGGCGGGGATCTGTAAGCGCGTAATTGGGTTTACGGAAACAGGGCGTAACTCCACCCCTTGCAGTTCTTGGTTTCCGGTCCAGGCTCTGTGCCGCCTCCCCAGAAGTTCCGCTATAATAACATAGGACTGCTGGATCCGAGATGTGTGATCCCTTTCATGTCGTAAAAGGTTATCAGTTCCACATATCCTTTGCGTTTGGCGCCCCATGGTGGACACTGGGCCTGTAGATAACACGTGCCTGTGTAGAGGCCTTCTACTACCCATGATAACTGAAGTTAGGAATAGATAGAGTAATAACAGAACAATACACGTTTGGGAGGCAATGGCTTTTATTTAAATAGTTTACATCTTCTTACTCTTCCTGACCAGGGTCGTTGAGCCCATGGTCAAAGTCTGGAATGGAACAAGAGAGACAACAATTCATATTTATACATATGAGATTACATATATACATACTCAAATATTAGGTATTACATACATATAATTATAGTGATAGCAATGACGACGATAATATTTATTATTAATACTACTACTATGACTACTACTTCACTCTTAAAACAAGTGGTTCTACATAGAACCTCTAAAGGTTCAATTGCTCGCTTCATATATGGAACCCCTAAAACCTATAGGTTCTATATTGAACCCTTTTCAGCCATGAAAAACAAAATGTCCTGATAAAAAAGGTTCTATATTTAACCTTTCTGGGGTTCCAAATGTTGAGGAACTTAAAGGTTCTATATAGAACCATGTATGAGATTCTTTAAATAGAACCTTATGAAATGGTTCTATGTAGAACCACTTGATTTAAGAGTGTACTAATAGTGACTAGTAGTTTGTATTTTATGACTATAGTAAGATTACATTGAATTATAATTTTTTTCATGATATGATTGTTATTTCATAAATATTTGTGTGTGTGTGTGTGTGTGTGTGTGGGCTGGAGGAGTACCTCAATCATCTCCCCTCCCTTCAGCTCCTGCACGTGACAGAACTTTCCTGTGTTGCAGACCAGCTTGCCTCCCTCCATTGTGACAGTGCACTGAGAGACACAACATTATTATTAATTATATAACATTATAGCCTAAAAAAACACACCACATCAAGAACAATTCCTTCAATTTCAGATCATGCATCTTATCATTAAGAAACATTTCCCTCAGCCAGTGTTGAGATGTTTATGACGCAGATAGATGAGTTTGGAGGCCTAAGATACTTCACCATTTTGTTGCGTTTGTCCATTCTCGTTACCTTGATCATCTTGCCGTCCATGGTGGTGATGTCAGCCTCCTTGCCGATGGTGAAGGAGTTGGTTACAGACTTTCCGGGCGTCTTGGAGGTGATGACGAAGTCATTCCCGCTCTGCTGGATCTCAGTCACCGGTTTGATGTCCTTTGCCATCTTGATGATGTCCTCGGAAAGACCTGGTGGACAAGACAAACGTTGAGAACATACTGAGATGAGAGGAACTCCATTCATCACAGACGAGACATTAGGGTAAAGGGTGTCTTCTGCAGGACTTTAAACATATCAGATGGAACTTCATTCATCACAGACGAGACATTAGGGTAAAGGGTGTCTTCTGCAGGACTTTAAACATACAGTATCTGCTGTCTTGTTTATATAATATCAGGATGATGTTCACTGTACACTCATGTACAGTAGAGTGACGTAGTGAAGTAGTTCTGGATGGTTGCTAGGGTGTTGTTGGTTTGCTAGGGTGTTCTGGGTGGTTGCTAGGGTGTTGTTGGTTTGCTAGGGTGTTCTGGGTGGTTGTTGGGGTGTTCTAGGTTGCTATGGTGTTCTAGGTGGTTGCCAGGGTGTTCTGTATGGCTGTTAGACTTTTAGATTTCAATGTGTGTATATGGAGAACATTTAAAGTTATCTCTTGTAAAAAACACCATTGCTTAGAAAATTGAGATGATCAATCACTGCAAGGAGCTCAACATTTTGATGTATAATATGTCTGGGGTCTAAATATTGTGGGAGCAATTCTAACAATTCTAGAACACCGAAAAATCCAATGTGTGTGTATGTGGGAGTTTAAGACATTAAAAGTTTAAATACTTAAATAGTATAACAGTTTTGAGTCATTCCATAAAAGTTTGGATAGTAAGGTATACAGTAGATAAAGTTTGAATTATTGTTCTAGCATAAAGTATGAAGAAAGCTGCATACCTAATAACAATAATAAGTATGATAGATAACAGGAGTTATAAGTATGATCGATAATACGAGTTATAAGTATGATAGATAATACAAGTTATAAGTATGATAGATAATAGGAGTTACGTGCTCTACAGAGTGAGTGTGTGTGAAGGGGTATCACACCTCATCCACTACCAGTGTGTAGCACCCAACTGGGTGATGCACAAGTATGACAATTCAGTTCAGTAATGCAACTGGTAAAAATGTATACATAAAAGTTCATTTCAAGGGTAATACTTAAGGATAATACTGACAGTTCTCCAAGGGAATCAATCAATCAATCACATTTGTATTGTTATAGCGTAACACTGCAGTGCGATGCTGGAGACGGTGTGTGCTCACCCATAGCCTTGAGGAACTCTTCATAGTTCTCCTGGGCGTACACCTGCCATGTTCCGCTGAAGGCCATGTCTGACGGAGGCGTTCTTCACCAGGGCGGGAGACTGGGACGGCTGTGTGAAGCTCAGCACAAAGTGGAGGGCCTGACCCCGAGGGAATGCCCTCTTATAGCGGGAGGATGTAGGGTCCTGGTTAATGAGCAGCCTGACCTCTTGAGTAACGCGAGCTATTTGAACAACCGCAAGTTCGCTCGCTTGCATTTGCCCTGAGATTGGCTTTGAGATGATGAGCTGAGGAGGAGGAGGAGGAGTCGTGGTGGATTCTCGCTGCACCACCCCCACCGCAAGGCCAAGAGGCATCGTTAGGTCCTGTGTGGCCATTTTGATGACATGCAATTTGTTGTGGGGGTATCCGCACCATTTAATAGCAGGAGATGCGTCACAACAAAGTAAAAATTAATATACGTTCCATGTTAAACACATGTGCTGAAACAAGATGGGGAGGGATCCTGCAGGTTGTATGGAGATGGCATGACGTGTGTGCTTGGGTTGGTGAAACACCAGGCTGGTTGGTTGAACGCCAGCAGGTGTGGTGCTGCAGGTCTGTCTAGCAGCACACGCTGGTAGCCCAGCCAGTGAAGCAACTCCAAAGGAATTTAAGTGAGTTTTACTTGCCATGTTCCCAGGAACATTACCTCCATCCTCAGTTGTTGTGTCTGAATGGGTGAATGTCAGTGAATGTATGGATTAGTGTTTGTGTATAAATTTGTTCATGATTGTGTATGAATGGGAGAATATGAGGTGTTCATTTTGAACATGCTTTGAGTGGCCCCATTTGTAAAAGAAAAGCATGACATCAGTACAGTTATAGTATGAATGAATGAATCCCTGAGGACATCCCATGATAAAGACTGATTGGTTGGGTAGAACTGTGGTTCACCTTTATCTCTGTTGTCCATGGGGTTGAAGACTGCAAGCCTACCGTGAGGTCATCGCCCCTGTGGACTGTGGGCTGCAAAAATACATAATGTCCGCCTGCTGCCAACATGAGAAAACGTTTTTTCAGTTGAAAACCATTCTGTTTGGGTCTCACAAAGTGTTGGTGTTATTTTTGACTAAAATCTATGAAGTTGTTAAAGTGTTAAATTCTCTGTAAAATACATGAAGTCTGCTACTTCCGGCTAAAAACGCTTTTCCAGAGTGGTAGTTTTCTATTGGCTGCACACCCTAGCTCGAGCGAGTGTGACGTGGGTTTTGAGAACGTTTGACAACGCCCCTCACACCTGCACCTATCACCTGCACCAATCACCTGCACCTATCACCTGCTATCACCTATCACCTGCCCCTATCACCTGGGCCTATCACCTATCACCTGCTCCTATCAGCTGCTCCTATCACCTATCACCTGCACCTATCACCTGCACCTATCACCTATCACCTGCACCTATCACCTGCTCCTATCACCTATCACCTGCTCTTAAGTAAAACAAGGGTTTACTTACCATTTAGAACACACCAAACATAGGCTCACAGGTCCGGGACTTATTTTGAAGAGAATAAACTTTATTAGTATGGGAACACACAAGGACACACAGTCAGTGCGTGGCTTAGCCACCTCGCTAACAAATCATGTCTAATAAAAAACACAGGAACACAACAAAAGAATCACACCTGTCATGGACATGACATGTTACAGTGTAGTTACCATAGTTACGGTGTAGTTACCGTAGTTACTTTGTAGTCATGTGCAACAACACAATTCGTCTCATCTTCAAATTAAACTATCAAATAGTAACCATAACCATCATCATAATAACGATAGACATTCTATGTGTTGTAACTAAATGTCACATCTTTGTGCAGTTAATAGATAGATAATACAGGAAGAGATTATATTGTGAAGGTTATATTTTCACCCACTAATACCGCTTCATATGATCACACACTACGTTACTATTTTAAAAACATACTTTATTTTTTTCTGTCCCCATACAGTGCCTCCCCATACGTTTACATTTACTTTTTGCGTTTTCATTTCTACTACTCACATTGTGTATATTATAGATATACTTTCAGAATATCTTGTAGATTTTGCATATCTTTATTTTATTTATTCAAAATCTATCTGTGTCCTGTACTTTCTGCTGTGGCTCAAATTTCTCGTCTGGGAATAATAAAGTAGGCCTACATCTTATCTTATGACCTGTCCCCATAGACCATGTCCCCATATAGCATGTCCCCATATAGCACATTCCCCATAGACCATGTCCCCATAAACCATGTCCCCATAGACCATGTCCCCATAAACCATGTCCCCATAGACCATGTCCCCATACACCATATCCCCATAAACAATGTCCCCATAAACCATGTCCCCATAGACCATGTCCCCATACACCATGTCCCCATAAACCATGTCCCCATACACAATGTCCCCATAGACCATGTCCCCAAACACACATCTCCATAAACAATGTCCCCATAAACCGTGTCCCCATAGACCATGTCCCCAAACACACATCTCCATACACAATGTCCCCACAAACCATGTCCCCATACACAAATGTCCCCATACAGCATGTCCCCATTCACACATGTCCCCAGTAGGCATTAATCCATGGTGACAGCGTGGGCAGGGGGCTTCTCCCCCTTCCGGTACACGCTGAC
>OOFB01032444.1:8721-19927 GCA_900323305.1 Trachyrincus murrayi | reverse complement strand
CAGAGACACCGCCCTGGCTGGGGTGCACCACAGGTGCCTATTTAACCTACCATACACCATCTATACACCCATCTATACATCCATCTATACACAAATCCATACACCCATCTATACACCCATACACCCATCTATACACCCATACACCCATCTATACATCCATCTATACATCCATCTATACACCCATACACCCATCTATACATCCATCTATATGTATATGATATATATATATCTGCCACATGCCATCTACTATGGCTTTCCAGGGCTTCTCCAACAGCAGGACACAGGCAGATGATTGAACCGGTTTATTGTACAGTTTGTGGTGGTTTGAACAGGCAGATCAGGTGCTAGCGCTCCTCCTGAGTGTGTGTGGTGGCTGGTTTAACCTGTGGGCCTTGATTGGCCAACGCCCCACAGGTGTGCAGGCTCACCCAGTCCCAGAGTCTAATCAGTCTGACTCCGACCAGGTGAGGCTGCTTAAACCAGCCACCACCAACACACACTCCACAATCCATATGATGTATATATATGTATATGATGTATATATATATCTATATGATGTATATATATACATCCTCTCTGTCTATACATCCAGTTATCCGTCCACATCAACCTATCATTCATCTGTCACCATCATTCACTTGTTCAACTCTGTGTGTGTGTGTGTGTGTGTGTGTGTGTGTGTGTGTGTGTGTGTGTGTGTGTGTGTGTGTGGTTCTCCTCTAGAACCACGGTGAGCTTCATCGCCTACTGCTGCTCCAGCCGCTGCCTGCAGATGTTCGACCTCCAGGGATGACCTCACCTCTCTGGCCCCGCCCCCTTTTTGGTTTTGTTTTGCTCCGCTGCGCCCGATTGGCCGCTCACATCCCGAGCGACAGACGATGTCCTCATATTGGTGGTTTAAGGATCTCGGTGAAGTTGGCAGAAGCACCGATGATACGAAGGAAGCCACATTGATTGACAGATCTGCTGTGGTGAGGTGGGCGGGGCCTATTGTGGGGTGGGCGTGGCCTTTTGTGAGGTGGCCGTGGCCTTTTGTGAGGTGGCCGTTGCCTGTGCGTGCCATCACCGGTGCTGTGAAGGAATGACATCAGAATGAAGCCCAACAGGTTTCCATGTTGGACTTGATTACCAGGGCATACCAAGACGGTCAGATAGGGTGCGTTACCATGGGAACCTGTGACAACGATCAGGTCCAATGAGAGTTTGATAACAAACAGCCAATCCAAACTTATGTCTTTACCCATCTGTCATGTATTGTAAGGTTCCTTTGTTTCTTGCGAACACATCAGTTGGTTTTGTTCATTTCAGTGTGTCCAGCGTGTGTGTGAACCTTTGAATGTACATTAGAATGGACTGGAAGCCTGAAGGCCTCAATATGTTTAATTTAAATATGGGGGTACACAAGATGGCTGCCGTGTGTGTGTGTGTGTGTGTGTGTGTGTGTGTGTGTGTGTACACATACATATACATAACCCAGGGGGCAGCTTACAATCTGTAACGTCCAGACAATACATCCACATGTATTGTCCTGTATTGTTCCTAATGACAGTATGAACACCAAGATGTCGGTGAACATGAAGTTTAAACAAGAGAAAAATAGACTTTTAACTCACCCCAGACTCAAACTCATCCCAGGCTGACCCCAGACTCAGCCCAGTTACCTGAAGCCTGACAGGCAGGATGTTACACAGAACTCCTGGACTACGCTGGATTCTGGACTTGGTTTAACCTCGTTATGTGGTTGAGTCCTGAGGACTTCACTGATTCCTGTTCTCGGGTGAAACGCTGAATAAAGTGTGTGAGTTTTAAGTATTTTTCCCACCGGTGTTTGTTGTGTTTCTGCGCTCCACCGTGTATCGGAAGTGTTCATTATCCATGCAAAACACACCGCCTGTTTTGATTGGCTCATGTTTGAATGCTCAGTGTCCCTCGTCTGCCATTGGTCAGACAAATAAACGGAATGATGGTGGTGGTGGTGGTGCTTTGTGAGGCTTGAGTACGATTGTGATTGGTTGAATTTAAAATAAGGATATCCAACCAGACTGGGTCCAATAGCAACGCCCCAGGATTATCTGTGTGATAATGAGCCAAACTATTTCAATAATGTAAACAAACTTGGATTCATATTTCATTTGGCAAAGCACGACATAAGAGTAAACCATTTCCTCCAAACCAAATTCGTCTAGAAGTGGAGAAGAAGTCACTACCAACCATGAAACAACATAGGTTTGAGTTCACTTCTGTGTTCCAGTGGGCCCTTGAGCAAAACGCCTCCTGCAATGTGGTAGGTTGTGTTTCATTTCATAACATTTATGGAATGCACAGTTAAAAGGACGTGAGGGATTTCATTTTCTTCATTATTGTCTAAAGCAGATTTAACCCAGGGTATCTTCACTAAGCCTAACTCGTTAAGTCAACCCAGGTTCTCCCAATCTAGCCCATGAGCGCGTCATGTAAAAGGGGCGGGGTTTGCGCCATATGACCAATCACAAACATGGACAAGTCTACCAAAGCCGCATGTTTTACCCAAGATGATAAAATACAATATTAAACAAATATGAAGAATTTAAAAATATAATCCAGGCTAAAAGCAACACAGTTGTTGCTGCCAAAGGCAGGAAGGAAAGATGGCTAAAATTTGGCAAAAGATTGTGTGAATGCTAACAGGCTTATCAATATCACTGCCCCATCGTTAAGTCAACAGGCTTATCAATATCACTGCCCCGTCGTTAAGTTAATAGGCTTATCAATATCACTGCCCCATCGTTAAGTTAACAGGCTTATCAATATCACTGCCCCATCGTTAAGTTAAGTTAATAGGCTTATCAATATCACTGCCCCATCGTTAAGTTAACAGGCTTATCAATATCACTGCCCCATCGTTAAGTTAACAGGCTTATCAATATCACTGCCCCATCGTTAAGTTAAGTTAATAGGCTTATCAATATCACTGCCCCATCGTTAAGTTAACAGGCTTATCAATATCACTGCCCCATCGTTAAGTTAACAGGCTTATCAATATCACTGCCCCATCGTTAAGTTAACAGGCTTATCAATATCACTGCCCCATCGTTAACAGGCTTATCAATATCACTGCCCCATCGTTAAGTTAATAGGCTTATCAATATCACTGCCCCATCGTTAAGTTAACAGGCTTATCAATATCACTGCCCCATCGTTAAGTTAACAGGCTTATCAATATCACTGCCCCATCGTTAAGTTAATAGGCTTATCAATATCACTGCCCCATTGTTAAGTTAAGTTAATAGGCTTATCAATATCACTGCCCCATTGTTAAGTTAACTTAACAGGCTTATCAATATCACTGCCCCATCGTTAAGTTAACAGGCTTATCAATATCACTGCCCCATCATTACAGCACGAGTAGATCTGACTATAATTACAGTGTATTCCATTAAATGAATGTGTTGCATGATGCATTCTCATGGCGTGTAAGACAAGTTTAGCCTCATTCTTTCAGCTGCGACCCGGCAGTGTTCAACAAATGTCTCTAAAAACTTCATAAGAGACCCTCTCACCGAGGTCCACGGGATCTTCGAGGAATCGGACCTACAGCACCTTTAACTAGGGCCTGAAGGAACCACACACATCATAAGATAGAGAGGGGTGGAGAGGGTGGTGTGTAGTGAACTAACCAGATAGAGAGGGGTGGAGAGGGATGGAGAGGGGTGGAGAGGGGTGGAGAGGGATAGAGAGGGATAAAGAGGGGTGGAGAGGGATGGAGAGGGGTGGAGAGGGTGGAGAGGGATGGAGAGGGGTGGAGAGGGGTGGAGAGGGATGGAGAGGGGTGGAGAGGGTGGAGAGGGGTGGAGAGGGATGGAGAGGGTGGAGAGGGGTGGAGAGGGATGGAGAGGGTGGAGAGGGATAGAGAGGGGTGGAGAGGGGTAGAGAGGGTGGAGAGGGATGGAGAGGGGTGGAGAGGGGTGGAGAGGGCGTGTGTAGTGAACCAACCAATGACGGGACAGCAGCGGTGAGCCTTTAATGTCTACAAGGAGCAGACGGAAACAGAAACAGGTGTTTTTCATCCAGTCTGTCAGGACTTCATCAGGTAGGTCACTCGTCTGTCTCTTTAAGATATCAGAGAGAAAGGGAGAGAGAGTAAAATCATGCAATATTTAAACTGTTTTCAGATGATTTTGTTCAGATCGGGGTAACCTTGTGAAGATGTTAGTGTTTGATGGTAGAGTTTGGACGCTTCACTCGAGGGCTTTCTGTGAAGAGCCGTAGAGAAACTTTAACAAACTAAGAACATCGTAAACCATCGTCAATCAATCATTGAAGTTACTTTTTAAATGTAACATTTTCAGTGCTTTTCTTAAACCAATAGGGTTTGATAGGAGTTAATGTGTATTAATGCATGTAATCTACAATATGATAGGGCTTTATGTGTATATGTTTATGTGTTATATAGCCTACATTTGAAAAGATAGAAACGGGGAGACCTAACGATCTGTAAGCTCCGCCTGGTCAGCAGCTTTTAAGATGGGAAGGAAGAAGATCCACATCTCCCGGATCCTGGACGAGAGGACCCGACAGGTGAGCCAATCAGAAGAGAGTAAAACACCTTTGATTTAATTGGAGCCAATCAGAAGAGAGTAAAACACCTTTGATTTAATTGGAGCCAATCAGAAGAGAGTAAAACACATTTTATTTGGTTGGTTATAAGCTATTGTACTGGGAGCTACTGGGGTACAACCACAGTGTTCTACTGGTTCTACTGGGAGCTGTCCAGTACAACCACAGTCTTCTACTGGTTCTACTGGGAGCTGCCAGTACAACCACAGTCTTCTACTGGTTCTACTGGGAGCTGTCCAGTACAACCACAGTCTTCTACTGGTTCTACTGGGAGCTGCCAGTACAACCACAGTCTTCTACTGGTTCTACTGGGAGCTGTCCAGTACAACCACAGTCTTATACTGGTTCTACTGGGAGCTGTCCAGTACAACCACAGTCTTCTACTGGTTCTACTGGGAGCTGCTGGTACAACCAGTCTTCTACTGGTTCTACTGGCCCAGTACAACCACAGTCTCTACTGGTTCTACTGGCAGCTGCCACGCTAGGTTGAGCTCCGACGCTCGGCCCTTAGGGAATGAATGGGGCGTGGGGCTGAACTCTCTCCTGTGGGACCAGGTGACCTTCACCAAGCGCCGGTTTGGTCTGATGAAGAAGGCGTATGAGCTGAGCGTTCTGTGTGACTGTGAGATCGCCCTCATCGTGATCAGCGCCTCCAACAAGCTGTTCCAGTACGCCAGCAGCGACATGGACCGCACCCTGCTGAGGTACACCGAGCACGGCCCGGCCACGCAGACCCACACCAACGCTGACATCATGCAGGTGAGGGAACATCAGCCTATAGGCTGGGGTGGTTTAGCTAGGCTCGCTAGTAAGCTGGATTCTGATTGGCTTGAAGATTTCTGCTGAATTTCTACATTCAGTATAACATGGTGCAGAGTACCACAGTACTAACAGTATTACAGTACTAACATAGTACTATAGTACTAACATAGTACCACAGTACTAACAGTATTACAGTACTAACATAGTACTATAGTACTAACAGTATTACAGTACTAACATAGTACTATAGTACTAACATAGTACCACAGTACTAACAGTATTACAGTACTAACATAGTACCCCAGTACTAACATAGTACCACCGTACTAACATAGTACCACCGTGCTAAGTAGTACCACAGTATCATAGTACTACAGTATCATAGTACTACAGTACTAACATAGTACTACAGTACATACTGAGACACGCTACAGGAAGGACCTCCAGGGCTTCTGGGCTTTATTTGACTAAACTCAGGCCCTTCTTTGCTTTGAACCACTAACACCACACAGGCAGACGGGCAGGCAGACAGACAGACAGACAGACAGGCAGGCAGGCAGACAGACAAGCAGGCAGACAGACAGACAGACAGACAGGCAGACAGACGGGCAGGCAGACAGGCAGACGGGAGAAACCTGACCTTGGCCTGATGGGTGCAGGTCCATCCATCTACTTCTTGCTAATGTGTATTATGGGTATTTGACTACCTGTGTAAACAGATCACCTGGTGGGCAGAACGCACATCTGGGTCCCACACACCACGACCATATCCTGTGCGTGTGTGTGTGTGTGTGGTTGACAGTGTATGAACACAGGTTCATGTTACTATTTTACCAGGTGTTCGGGACCATACACCGCCATCATGTCCTTTGAATGTTTACATGAAATCTCGGATTTCACGCCAAATGCAAATTAATATTAAAAACCTGTGGTGTCAAGTGCAGCCGTCCCTGCAGTCACTTTATTACATTCACACGCTTTGCATGATTTAGTCATTTAGCAGACCCTGTTATCCAAAGTGAGGCTGAGAACAATACAAACAATAACTCACCCTTCAGTTCATCTGGTGCCTGATGTCCAGCATCTTCTCCACAAAGAGGGTCATTGTCCCTTCAGTCTTCAGCCCTTGAGCTGGAGCTGAGGTTTAGCCAAGAGACTCGTTTGATCTTTTTCTGTTGTTTGTGTATGTATCTTGTATTTTCTGCTTTTGTAAATGTATACAAGGCTCTCTTGTAAAATAGTTTTTTTCTAATCTCAACGAGACTTCCCGTTTAAATAAAGGTCAAATAAAAAATTAAAAAAGCGCTGTCTGACCCTTTCGTGTGAAGTTCAACTGAAGAACTTTTATTGTGAAGCTCAAACTACTTGGAAGAACCTTTACTGTGAAGTTAAGATAAACCAGCATTTTATACCAAGTCTGACACAGCCCAGCCCTTAGTGCCATACCTTAGTAGTCATTGGTACTTACTGGTAGTCAGTATACATTGGTAGTTATTAGTCCAGTGTACAGTAATAGTAGTATTTGTTAGTACTGAGTACATTTGTAGTTATTAAAACAGAATACTGTCATCATTTTGGTACAGTATACAGTGGTAGTTATGGCCATATACTGTACTGTATTCCTGTATAAAGGTAGTTATTAATACAGTACAGTGTAGGAGTTGTAGTTGTAGTTATAGTTATAGTGGGAGTTGTAGTTTTAGTTATAGTGGGAGTTGTAGTTTTAGTTATAGTGGGAGTTGTAGTTTTAGTTATAGTGGGAGTTGTAGTTTTAATTATAGTGGGAGTTGTAGTTTTAGTTATAGTGGGAGTTGTAGTTTTAATTATAGTGGAAGTTGTAGTTTTAATTATAGTGGGAGTTGTAGTTTTAGTTATAGTGGGAGTTGTAGTTTCATAGCCATGTGTCTCTGGTCCCCAGGCGCTGTGTAAGAAGGAGCATCATCGCTGTGAGCCTCCTGATCAGCTGACCTCCCAACCGACCAATCATGACGTGCCGCCAATGCGTCAGTTCAACACCACACTAACGACACATCATCACACGGTAAGGTGACTCTTCTAAATGAATTCCATGGATTACTATTGATTATTATGATATGATTACGAGGATGTGGTTATCATGATTGGAGTGTTGATATTATAATATATATATATAACTTTATTATCATTGTGGGCCTTTTTCACATTGCGGCCATCTTGGTTCTAAACGCTAAGGTGGGAGAACTGAATAAATAAATAGTGTTGTGTGGTAATATCTACAAAGGTAGGTAGGGAGAGAAGAGGCACCCTGAAGCTCCAATGATAACCCTGAGTGAGAAGCCCTGTGAAAAGAAACATTAAATCAAACCACTCGCTTCTTTAGGCACACGATCGCTTCTGACCGTCTTCTGCTCCCCCCCCCCAGGACCAGGGGCGTATGGTCCTACCAGGCCCCCAGGACCAGGGGCGTGTGGTCCTACCAGGCCCCCAGAACCAGGGGCGTGTGGTCCTACCAGGCCCCCAGGACCAGGGGCGTGTGGTCCTACCAGCCCCCCCCCTAGCCCTCCTGGCCCCCAGCCCTGTGTGGGGAGCAGGAGGAGGACAGACAAGGACCCCCCCAGGTCTGGTTGACATCAGGCTGAGACCCTCCTCCTTAGGCCTGGCTCAGATCCACCAGAGTCTGCTACCCCCCAGACCCCCTATAGGTACCCTGGGCTTTAGAGAGAGAGAGTGTGTGTGTGTGTTCAGTTTCATATAACAATATAATAATCATATTTTGGCACTGTTTCCGTAGTGATGTGTTTTTTCTGTGTCGTCGTCAGATTTCACCCTAAGCAGAGCGGAACACTCCCTCGCCGGTCTGTTGCCATGGCAACTCCACCGACTCATCAGGCCAGCACTTTGCTCGCAGACGTAAGCACCGCCTCCGCTGCCCCATGGGTGGACAGCTCCTCTTACCTATAGGAGTGAAGTAGTCCGTTTGGTTTATACCCATAGTATAAAAAGTGTGTAAGGTTAGAGGGTGGGTCTAAAGGGCTACTTTATGATTACAGGTTGCTCCGCTAGCACTCATCTCATTGCCTATCCCGTTCGTTGTGACTAGGACCAATCACGACCATCGTCAGCTGCTGTAGTAGCAGCATGCACAGCCTCTGATTGGCTGCTTAGCTTCACCAACTCTGACACAACCAATGAGAAGCGAAGCCACAATTAACATCAGGACTATGCTTTACTGAGCAATAAAGATATAAAACAAACGTTTAACATCCACATCCTCATCAGAGTTAATTATTGACCAATCACATTTAATGTGTGATCTGTCTCTTCCTGTCTGCAGGTCAAAAAGCTCCTCCCTCCACCGCCGACAAATCAAAGCCACGCCCCTCTCCCTGCCGCTCCCCTGCAGCAGCCAATCAGAGTGCAGAGTTCCAGCTGAGGAGGGCAGGGCTTGCCGGAGCAGCGACCGCCAGACGAACCGGACCGACCTCCTCTGCATTCCTCTGGGGGGCGTCGCCAGACACCAGGGGGCGGGCTCAGAAGGCGGGAACAGCCAATCGGCGAAGCGTATGCGTACAGAGAGCTGGGTGACATAGGGGTCAGAGGTGAATCGTGTCGTGAACCCTATACCACACGACAAGTTAATGCTGTTATGTTGTTATGTTGTCTGTGTGTATTGAGTAGAATTTCTTTGTCTTTAAATGCATCTTTAAAGGTGCTGTAGGTAGGATTTAAGAGCTATTATTTGAGTGTAATATGTTAGAAATGACCCAGACATCCGTCAGCTATTAGTGAGTGAAATGCTCTGTGAGAATATCTGTTTCTAGTTGACCACTGCCTGTATGAGACCATTTCGATTTTAGACTGCTCCCGGCTGTCAATCACAGGTGTGTGAAATGCAACACTTCCCTAATGTTTTTATGTTCTTTTTCATGTAATTTCTTTGTTGTTAAGCACTTCTTGTATGAAAGGTGCTATACAAATAAAGTGTATTATTATTATTATTATTATTACAGCACCTTTAATTGTTTAATTGTTATGTATATGTTATGTCTATGTGGTGAAATATAGATGTTATATTAATTCATTGTTGTTCCCATGTGATTGAATGTGGTTTGACTTGAGCCAAACCACAAGACCTGGCCTTGTGACAGGTGTACTGACTACCTGACATCTCAAGGGAATCTCCCTCAGGGCAGACTGGTGCACACCAGTGGCGTCTAGACATTGTATTTACAGAGCCGAGTGAGTGGGCGTGACTCCCATCCAGCAACCATAAGGAGAGCTGACAGTACTCTCACTATGCACATCGTCCTGAAGGACCGTCACTCCTCCGTCACTCCTCCATCACTTCTGCATCACTCATCCATCACTCCTCCATCACTCATCCATCACTCCTCCATCACTCATCCATCACTCCTAGTGGAAAGAATGTATAGAATCCAGTTAGATTCCAGTTAGATTCCAGTTAGAGTCCAGTTAGATTCCAGTTAGAGTCCAGTAAGATTCCAGTTAATTGAATAAGTGAGTAATGCCTCTGCTGGACATCAGTAGTTGAATATACGGTACAACTAGACAGTCCATTATTTTTCACATATGGAAGCTGTTGTTATTTGTGTGTTTATTCAATTGTTATTGTTCACATTATTGTTATTGCATTTATGTAATGTTTGGGCTTTCTACGTCTCAGTCAGACACCAGCCTATTGGTTTACACTTGATACACACATCAGACTAAACAAACCACACATCATTGATGTTTTAGGAATATAAGGAAACCACTATTTTTAAATTCTGATCATTTTTGATAAACACTGATTTTTTTTGCGTGTTAAGATAGTAAGTTGTTGTTTTACAACCAGTTATCTACTTTAGGGGTAGATTAATCAACGATGATGCAGTATGGATATGGATAAATGTAGCAAATACAACTAGCACTTTTGTGGTGAAGAAAAATGGAATAAAATAAAATTCAGATTCTATGTGATCGTTGGTAATTATAACTCTTATAATCAATTTGTAATGAACAGATTGGAGAAGTAGGCCTACTGCGTGTGATTGCGTCGTTACAGGTGCTGGCCACCAGAGGGCGGCTGCAGCGACTATGAAGTCACCTGTCCTGCGCTGACCGAGTTAACCTGTTTGGAATTATGTTTGGACCTGCTTTACAGATAACGAACCCCTAACTAGTATCACCATGAACTTCTGTCCCTTGAATAATTCAGTCATAAACAGGGAAGGATAGCACACATAAGTACAACCACAAGATGTGGTTATGGGGACTTTACTTCAACCATCAACGAAACACCGTCCTCTTGATAGTTGGCCTGCTAGTTAAGAGAAAAGGGTTGGTTGGTCAGTGTGTGTGCAGTTCACTCACTATCAATGATCAATATGCATATTACTGACAAAGTGCATCATCATCGTGCATTACGCACCTCCCGCAGGTAACGGGTGTGCGCTTTGCAACTGGACGCCTGGCTGATATGTAATGTTATATGTCTGAATGCGAAATAAACAAAGCCGAACAACACCCCGATGTGTATATGTGTGTGTGTGTGTGCGAGTGTGTGTGCGTGTGCGTGTGCGTGTGCGTGTGTGTCGCTCGACATGAACATACTTTACGGACTAGCCGCCGCCGCCCATATTCTCTTGCATAGTGGTGTGGTGAGACACACACACACACACCCACACCCCCCCCCCCCCCCCACACACACACACACACACACACACACACACACACACACACACACACACACACCATATCTCTTTATCTAACTACATTATTTCATGGCTGACCTTTAATTCGCCGAGTGCTGCCCCCCCTACACACAGCTTCTAGCAGCTGTCTGATTGGTTGTCTTCCCTTGTTTTCA
>OOFB01032443.1:35053-47434 GCA_900323305.1 Trachyrincus murrayi | reverse complement strand
GGGGGGGGGGGGGGGGGGGGGGGGGGGGGGGGGGTGGGGGGGGGGGGGGGGGGGGGGTTGTGGGGTGTGGGGGGGGGGGGGGGGGGGGGGGGGGGGGGGGGTGGGGGGGGGGGGGGGCGGGGGGGGGGGGGGGGGGGGGGGGGGGGGGGGGAGGGTTTCGTCGCACTAAGCACCCCTGGGTGATGACGGCGGCGGTGCTTTCAAAGAGGCAGAGAAGAAGAATTTCCCACTTCTTTTTTTTTTCCTCCCCGGGTCTGTGAGGGAGGCCGATACGCCTCCAGCACCCCTGAGGTGGTGATTATGGGCTGTGACTCCCAAGAAAAACAACAACAACAACAACAACAACAAAAAAAACAGTCCAGACTTCCCTCAGAAAACCCGCCGCTTGTGTTGGGGGCCGGTGAGGAAGGGAAAAAAAAGTGTGGATTTCTCGCCCGCGCCCGTGAACACGCCGGTCTGGGCTTCATGGGCGGGGCACGAGCCTTTTCTAACGTGAACCGATTTCTCTCTCTCTCGCCCTTTTTCATTTGCCGATTCCTTTCCTCCTTTCCTCCTTTCCCTCCTTCCTCTTCTTCTGGGACCTCGTGCTTCTCCTCCAACCTTCGCTCTCCAACCTCTGACCTCCGACCTCTCGACCGCACACCTGCTCAGATGGTTTTCCCTAAGATCAGTCATGGCTTCCTTTCTGCTGACCAGCAGCTCATAAAGCGACGTCTCATTAAGGTAGTAGTGGCTTGCCTCCTCCTCCTCCTCCTCGCTCCTTCGCCCTTCCTCCTTCTTCCTCACCTTGGCCTTTAGCGTGCATGCAAGCCTCTTAAGAACCAACTCGTAACACCCTTTAAAGTCCATTCCTTTATCGTCGTATGCCAATATTAAAATGATAGTGTAAGTGAAATTAATAGATTGCCGTTTTTATCAGTCGATGCTTAAATCATGTTTTATAGCAATGGAAACTCATGATATGTATAGATCTATAGCATACCAAGGCAGTGTGGGCGTTAACTGCTCAGTGGTTGGCAATAGGGATGCATGCAAGAGAAGTTATACTCCTATCTCCATGGCACTAACTGAAGCCATTAGACTCCACCATTTTAACACAGTCACTTTATAGTGTCATGATGACACAGAGCACTGCCCAGAGGGCCCCTCAGAGTCTCTGTGGAGTTACACTATTCTTCTGCACACAGGGCGATCAAGGCCAAGCAGGATCTCCAGGACCCCCGGGGCCACCGGGCCCCCCAGGCCCGAGAGGCCCCCCAGGGGACACGGGCAAAGACGGGCCCAGAGGCGTCACAGGTGTATCGGTGAGTACCGACTGTGAATATTATGAATGTGTTTTGGGTTTTTTTTGGTCCTGGTTGCAACCCTTCAGAAAGACTAAGTATTTGACAGTGTGCGTTAGGGCTATAAAATGCACTGGGCTAAAAGGCAAGGGCAGGGAGTAGCCCCTTTGGAAACAACCTGGGCTTGTGAACCATGGGTGGAAAGCCCTTTTAATGAATACATGGCAGGCTTACACTGCAGAGCACTGGCCTAATATCTTTTTTTCTGCCTCCAGCATCAGAAATATGCTCCCGAACATGCCTCTCGCATGGATGTGTGTGTGTGTGTGTGTGTGTGTGTGTGTGTGTGTGTGTGTGTGTTCACGGTTGGCTTTCATGAAAAACTTTAAAGAAAATAAATAAATTTAACCCTTTCCACATGTCGGGGCCTGTCACTAGCATGACGCTAATTTATGTACACCGTGATTAGGAGCGAGAACCTAGAGGCTTGTCAATTATGTTCTGCCCGTAAAATAAAAAAAGCCACTCCGGCTGATCTTTGTTCTCCTGGCAGCGCAAAGAAAATATCAGCTGTTGTTTATCTGCTCGCCTCGTGACTTTTTTTGATTCCCTACAACTTTTTGACCAAAAAAAAAAAACGTCTTACAGTCGACCCCTCTGCCATTAATCACCCCGATGAAGAATGGTAGAAATGTGTCTGAATGTGACACGAGCGAGGGAGCAAGCATGTTCGTGTTATGATCTTGGCAGACTTGTCTTTTGGTACAGGCACAGTTGTGTCTGTTTCGCAAACTCTTAGCACGAGAACGAGAACTAGAAGAAGGGACTTTTTTGTGACGGTAATTGGCGAAGGCGGCGAGGGATACAGGTGGCACAGCTCAGAGTTACGTCACGGGTAATAGCCGGCCGTGGAGAGTTGAGTGGCTTGTTAAAATACTGCAATTAAAATACTGAAACGGGAAATATAATCGCACGTGTGTAATAATGTCATTTTCTATAAAAGCTGTGACAAGTGGTGTTTTTTAATGGATTTTTATGCGATGGCCATATTTCTTTTAAAACTCTAAATATAACTTCTGAAAGAAAAGAAAAAAAGACATTGATGTCTGGACTTGGTGTTCAGCAATAAAGCTCTTCTATTTGCATTAATTGGGATTTTCGCATTTCTGTCAGGGTGACCCGGGAGCTGCCGGAGACGTGGGCCCAATGGTAAGCACGAATACCTTTGATTTGAATTCGCATTGTGTTTGAAAGGTTCGGCTTGCACTGGATCGCCAAACTGATTAAGAATAACAAGGTTGTTTAAAAGTGTACACAGTGGATGGGAGGCGTGAGGGGGTGGGGGGGAGAGAGAGAGAAAAATCTGTTTTAACTCTTTTCTGGAAACACCGTGATTTATGTCGTGTCGTTTTATTTATTCTGCTATGAATGGCTAGTGTTCCAGCTGCTTATGCACAACTGTTCCAGAGACACGGAGACTGTCCAAAATCAATCTTGCCACATGCGTCGTGGCTGTTTCATACCAATTTATAAATGATGATTAACATCCGCGTTAGGGGATAGTTTTTACAGGATTGATCAATTACAGCATTGTTGGGGTTTTCAACTTAAATTGTTCTGGGCAAAGTCCCGATGGCCACGTGATGTAATTTGGCAAAATGTACCCTATTAACACATTTATTTTTTTTACATGAATAAAAACGCTATAAAACAAATATACGGTAAATACAACTACATTTTATGGAACTTTATTTTGGTTGCACACCAAAACCCATTAAAGCTGCAAGCTGTCCACATAAATAGCTTTTGGACAAGGTATTTAAATACCATTATTTCCATCCTAAATCTAAACGAATACTCTGACGTCAAAAGAAAATGGAAAAAAAAAACAGGGGCTGAAAAAGGAACACACACACACACCTGAACACAGATGATGACGTCCGATTACCGGGAGTCTTATAGTCGATACAATGTTCAGTGTCAAGACGCAGGAGCTGACAAAAGAGAGAGGAATTACAGTGTAATGGGATGATGAATGCGATGAGTAATTGGCCCGGAGACACGCGGAAAAAGCAAGCGAACTTCCCCCGATATGATGAATGAAGGAATGGTTGAAGATCCTCCTCGGAGTGAATTACACGACCCGTCGATCCCACCCTATCTCGTCTCGTTCCTTACAGTTACGATGCGCTGTCTGTTACACGAGCTATTTTAGTATGACAAATGTCCCCGAAAAGCTTCCCTTAGGGATTCATGAAAAAGCGATGATGGGATTTGGAATGCGCCCAGAGGTGCTAAGTCGCTTCCCACCCGCTCGCCGAAGTACCGACAGTCAATCTCGTTTTAGCTCTTTTAATGATGTCGCGACTCTTAATTGAAGTGCTAAATGGTTTCAGGGAGCCGGGGATTATACAATAATGTTTAAGCCGCCAAGAGAATGATAATTACCCAGTTAGGATGACGTATATTTGGAAAGAAAATAAAACGTCAGTCAGTCATGTCAGTCAGTCAGTCGACTCCCTTCCCTGGCTTTGAGAGTCGACCTGATTTTGAAAAAAAAACAGACGTAATACAAGATGCGAGATGAAAACACCGTCTTCTCATCAGTAAAGGAGGTGCGTGAGCTAGGAGTGACCAGGGGTCGTTTCTGAACAAACATTTGCCTCTCCTAGTTTTTCTGCCTGCGGGGGCTGTGCGAGTGCCCACTTGACACAGCTTAGGGTTCTGCTTTTTTTTTTTTTCTCCTTTTATGTAGATGCTATTGTTAAAGAGGCAAAAGTAGATTCCAGAGTTTCTCAACAGTTGTCCAGGACATATGGTGCTGGTTAGATGGATTAAGCCCTTGTGGAGAAACGGGAGGCAATAGGGGTGGGAAGCAGAAGAAGAAGAATAAGAAGAAGAAGAAAGGGGGGGGAGTTGTGGGGGGAAATATTTGCAGGACCAAATTTAAAACCATCAGTGCCATAAGGTTTCTCTGGGGTAAATTATGGGAATCCTCAGCTCAGGGGGAAGGTGGCGTGCAGCCTTGTGCACAGTTTTCATTTAGGACTTGGAATTTATTTCAAAAGGCTAAATATGGAATATCAGTGGGGTATTGTACACAGCGCTCCATCCATAACTGAAACAAAAGTCTGCCATCTGCTTTCGGGTGTTATGTCACGTTACGCTGAAGGGGGAAAAAAAAATATTTTTCATATCTCCCTGTCTTGTTCCAGGCTTACCCATAATGCACTTTGACTTACCTCCGACATGTTTGTGAAAATGCACAAGAGGCCGCGGTCGGGATCTCATTCCCTTCGTTTGGCTTTATAGTAAGTTGGTATAATAAGTCAAACCTTTGATGATTTTCCCTCTGTGAAATTAAGTTTACTTTAATGCAAAAGCCAAACATGAGGAACAAACATGCGTGTAAAGGGCTCAAGATGTAGTATGTTAAGGGAAAGCCTTAAGGTGAAAAAGGCCCCTTAAAGAACAATGTCAGCTTTTTGAAATTATTTCCAAAATGCCCAATTAAACGGCAAAGTTTTCCGCTTTCCGTTCCATGGTGAAAACAGTTTTCACCAAGCTCACAAGTATTACCTGTGTGGGGAACAGCAGGGAGAAAAGACACCTGTGTTCAATGCCATACATTGTTGTCCAAAGGACCCAGAAGGCAAACCAAGCCCCAGAGGCGTCCTTATGAATCAATACGCCATCATATTTCCCTCTTAACCACATCTGTGTGAGGCAACGGCAAGGCCCAGGAAGCGGACAAGCCTCCTGCATGCAGGAGTTCCTTCCATCCCCGACACATCTGTCTCCCAGCACAGATGTTTTACACAGGGAATGTGATAGTTGAACAATCGCGAGGATGTATCCGCCAGAGGTCAACAACGGCGGTCTTATGGCGTCGGGAAAAATAGGCCTCCGTCTGCCGTTTCCTAGACAGAACACACTTGGGTTTGTTTCGGAATGAACAAAACATCGTATTACACCGGTCTGGTCTTTTAAGTGCAAATTGACCTCATTTCCGAGCTTCTTAACCTGCACTCCTAAGCTCTGCCCTCGACATTCACTCACCCTGGTCGTATAATTGCGGAAAGTGTAAATGCTCATTAAAAAAGAAGAAAAAAAACTAAAACGGGTGCAAATCGTTATTCAAGAGAGGGAGGGTTTCGTCTGAGTGGTGTGTGGACTTAAACCTGCAACATCCCAACGGTTTGATTACCGAGACATGAATGAAAGTCATTACTAACCGACTGTGGATTCTGTCAGTAAATAGTAGGGGCGACTATTTTCAAATAGTCACATTAAAATATGTATTTTGGTTCACGGCATACGAAAACATAACAAACAAATAATAAAAACCTTTTGGGATAATATGACATCCTCGCTGGCGGGGACTGCTAACAAGGAAGGCTAAGCCGGGGCCCTTGACTTGTTTAAAACATTTCCTTTGTCCGCCAGTAGCACTGGAGTGCTCTCAGATGTAGCCAAGCTAATTAGTGCTACGACAGGCGGCACATGCTCCCACATACCTAGTGGGGTCGTAAAGTTGTTTATCCAGCCTCACCGAGCACCGCTAACAAAGCCTTCTGGGAGGGGAAAGCGGAAGAAAATATTTCTCATGGCTAAGCCGGGTCGCTGCAGAGCGGCTGCATTCTTCATTGAGGTTTCTTTTAATGAGAGCAGATGCGCGGCGAATGCACTGCAACCGTGCGTCCTAGTGTGTTAACGCTGTGACGTGACTGCAATGTGACAAAAAACATGCGAAACCCGCACTTTAAGGGGCGCATCTAGACACCCAGTCCTCCACAGCAGCCTTCCAGGAGGGATTCATGTATTTGTCTTGTAAATTGTTATGCTTGGCATGTTTAGGTAAAAGGTGGTGGGTAAAAAACATCTTTATTTAGTTAACAACGGCTTAACGGATACCAGGTGGGATCACGGATCACTGGGAGATGGCAGATTTTCTCGTGCCGTACACAGTAGGCCCACGAACATAACAGCCCGACATAGCGCCATTAATACCGAGGCACTTTGAGCCTCAACTTGGAGTCTGTGTCTGGCCGGGGCCCAACCGCCGCAGATGAGCCAAATGGCAGCATTGGGGAGATTGTGCTTGGAGCGAGAAAAATGTCAGTTTGCAAATAAGTGTCATAGCACCCGAGCACGAAGCCGTAAATAAACGGGTGCGGTTTGGCCACCATCAGCGGGGGCGATAATGCAGAGCAACAAAAATAGAGAGTGTCTGTGAAGTTTTTTTTGCCACTGTTGAACGCGTTAGTTTTGCAGCGCTAAAAGCCCTCTCGCGACATGCAAGGGTGTGGATCGGAGCGCGTGTCATTTTGAACTATTAAGTGTTCCTCGCTGTACTCGAGACGTCTTCGTCCTTCCTCGATTCCGCAAATCCATCTCGTTCCTCGAGTTAAATATAGAGTTAATGACTCTTAAACCTAAAATAAAAACAAGTTAGGCCCATCTAGGACACGGCACTTGTTTCACTTACAAATACATAAGAAAGACAGAACTCATGCACGTAATAAATCTTTTTTTGTATTTATTCAGGCCTTAAGAATCTTTTTTTCTTTGTTCAGCCCTGATTAGTGACTGGAAAGCGTACTGTTGTTTTTTTTCCATCTTTTGTTTGAGAATAAAACAAGGGCTGGATTGTGGGGCCGTTTGCCCTGAAGGGTTTGTGTTCACTTTGTGAAACTCTGCCAGCAGACGAACCGGTGACTCTGTTGTGTGCGTAAATTGGGTTATTTAAACTCACACTGACTCTCTAACTCCTATGTCTTTCTCGTTTTTTTTCTCCACCCAACGCCCCGACCGCTCATCACCCACCTCCCCCATCTCCACCACCACCACCACCACCACCTCCGTCACCGTCGACCAACACCACCGTTTCGATGAAAGGGACCTGAGGGAGGCAAGGTAGGTCTCGGGGAAAAACTGCAACCAAATCTCATACATTTTTGCGGTTCATGTATTCTGTGTGTGTATTTTGCATTTGATTGTGATCTCCCGTAACAGAATAGGGAGGTTTGGTTTGCGGGTCACAGCAGCGAGAGAGAGGGGAAAAAAAGCACTGCTACCATAGGACCTGCAGCCTTGGCAACCAGGGGGGGGGATTATATAGAAAAAGCAAACTGTCAAACTAACATTAGCCATGAAGATACAACCCTGCTCTTATTCAAAGACAGGGGGAACAGCGTCCACCCAAGGGGACGACAAAACAAAGAAAGAATAAAGGGGGAGGAAGACTAAGCACGGAGGACAGGGATTGACAACAGACAGGCTTCCTCTAAAGTGCACAATTGGTACAGGCTCATGGCTCCTAGCGCCTAGCTTGCACTGATGTGGTGAGCAGATGGCGGCCCCCCCGTAGCCAGCCGTCAGGTAGCCGACCGCTGTTTGTTCAGCGTAACCCAATCAGACGCTTCCTGTCTGCGCCGTTGTCCGTCTGCGTCCGTCCTCCCTCCGGCGGGGGTAGGGGTGAAGGGTCGCCGATGACACATCGCCGTCGCGTTGATGAAGCGAGCGCCAGAAGAGCCGCCGGGGCCCCACTGGCTGTGTTTTCCTGTTTAACTTTTCATCGACTCGGCGACCCGTTCCGTGTGTTGTTGTAGTGGTTATGCGCCAGGCGTCCCAGACGTCTCATCACATATAAGAGCAGAGTCAACTCGCCGTGTGTAAACCGAAGGAGCTTAATACGCGAGTTTCTCAGAGCAGTTGCCGTCACATTGCATGTGAGTCACGATTAAAAAAAAATTCCTAAATCATAAAACCAAACATAAGACCTAAAAGGAAACACAAGGCCACGACCACCGTGATCAGATGAACAAACAGTTTTATAGCGGATTATTCCTTGAGCCGCGACAATCCGGCGATTCATGAACCCCTTCTTCATGCCTCCCCGTGAACAGATGCTACTATTGTGAGTGTAAACGATGGTTTTTAAAGTGGCCCTCTCCACGGTCGGGGCACACAGGAAGCCGAAGCGATGCGCAAACCGCTGTGCCAGAGAACGTCCGCTCGTTAGATCCGGTGGACGATATCGCCCCCGCCCCCCCCCCGTGTCTACAGTCATCTTGTCTAAACCACTCCCAAGCAGCACTTAAGTCTTCTTCGTCGTCTTCGTCTTCAGTCTTCGTCTTTCTTCCGTGATCTGAACTTGCATCTGGTGTCAGATCGCAAGTAGGGATATTCACTTTTATGCATTGCCTGTATCCTATCCATCACTTTTGTGTATTTTCTTTAAATAATAACGTGACAAGGTGTTTGTTCTGGGCCAGTGCATTGAAATGTGACAGGAGGAGGCAGAGGATAAGTGTTGGAAACAATTTGACCCGTGTGCGGTCTAGACGAGAGTAGGTGTCGATGAATTCGCTCTGCGCTATCGATTAGTTCACAACGCGGTTTTATGGATGGAAAGTCATCAGGTTAAGGAAGGATCGGCTAAAAAGAGTGCCGACCTGGCAGTAACTAGAGCACTTACTGGTAAGATATGTGTTGCATCAACCTGTATAACAGACACAATGTGTTGATCAACTGTGGTCGTTATGTTTCAGGGTTCTTTAGGACCGCCGGGGCTTCCTGGTACCGATGGACAAAAGGTGAGCCCATTTCTACATACACACATATATATATATATTTTGATATCTCCTCGACCTCTACGTGCAAGGTGAAGGAAAGGAAAGTCCTGCTAGATAACGATACACATCAACACATCACATTTTAATCCAAAATCCAACTTGTTTTATATTTAAAGAAACCTTGGGAAGACTGTGCTTTAATACACTTCTCAGGGCTTGCATTTCTTTTGTTTTGTGCCAAGGTGTCACTAAATGCCTGAGGAGCCTATAGAGAGAGAGTCTGGCTGCCGAGGATTCGGACAATTTCCAGACCGCTATCCTGTTAAGCGGCAGGTCCCCAGAGCTCTGTCCCCGTGCCATAGCCCCAGCGTAGCGACCTCTTAGCCGGGCACGAATCCACACACGCACACCTCTTATCCTCTTATCTCTCCCATTCTCGGAGAAAAAGGAAAGCAGATGTACAGCGCAGGTATTTTGCCAGCGGAAACAAACAGAACAAAAAAGATGAGCAATCGTTGCACGTATTGACTCAAGAACAACAGGACGGCGTCCACGTCGTCGTAGTAGAGGTAGTAGTAGAGGGATGAGGCGGGGACAATCATAGAGGGACAATGTCTCCAATCTGGCGCGTGCCTCCGTGGAGATACAAAGAGACACAGTGTGCGTCCCGTTTTAATGGGAACCAGAGAGAGAGATGTTTCATTTCAAAGTAAAAGCTCACTGCTCTCTCTCTCTCTCTCGCTCTCTCTCTCTCTCTCTCTCGATCTCAAATAGAAAAAAAGGTCTAATTTCCATGCTTGTGTTACGACGGCAGTTGCCAGAAACCTCATGAAATGAAACTCTAAAAAGCAGAATTTGTCACGGTGTGTAGGCACCGTTCATGTGGAAAGTTCAACATCCAAACAGCTGCTTCACAGGAACCCCCCACCCCCACCCCAACCACTACCCCCACCACCACCACCACCCCATCCTTTAGCAGCGGCCGGTCGACTGGCAGGCAGTATATCGATCCGATAAAGATAATCCACCCTTAAGGTTGATATACGGTCCACTAATGCAAACCTTATCGACCTTATCACAGAGTTTCAGGGTTTCTTTTTTAATAGACCCCTTTTGGGTCTGTTACTTTTTTTACGCACCAGGGCACGGGTAGGAGACTAAACTAGCGAAGATAAGTCTCCTACCCGTGTGCTCTGGCACATAAAAGGAGCAGACCCATAATTAGTGTTATGAGCGACACCCGTGTTTGTCCCACGATGACATCTCTGTGAAGAGGGTCCATTCCACCGCGGCGATCTCAGGTCGATATGTGAATGACTCCCACCTGAGCACGGTGTGAATGGAGTGCGGAGCTGTTAGCCGTCACTCCTCACACTTCGATTTTGCATGATGATGTGGTGAATGTGATAACGCACTGGAAGACGAGTCATTCGAGGCAAGTCCACCACAGTAGAAGAAGTTGAACTGTTTCACCCTGTCTGTCACTTATTAGTTATCAAGTCTGCCGCTACAGCCGTCTGTCTCGTGAGGCGAATGTTATCGCCCTAGCGTGAACTTTGCTAAGGTTATCTATATCAAGGGCTAGTGACCTAACGCTGACCCTAGGGCTGTGTGTGTGTGTGTGTGTGTGTGTGTGTGTGTGTGTGTGTGTTTTGTCCATAGGGAGATATTGGAACCCCTGGTGACGATGGCTCCAAGGTTTGTTCTATCTTAATTGTTTTTAGGTTCAAATGCATGGCAGCCATTATCTTGTAGTTTTTGTTGTTCGGTCTTTACTTACTTTTTTTTCTCTTCCATTCTCAAGGAGACATGTTTGGCTTTTGGAGTTGTTACCAGTGTTATTAATCCAGTTCGGGGGGGGGGGGTTTCCTCCATTTTTATTGATGCAGGATTCTTTTTATTTTTTTACCAGTTTAACAAGTCACTCATTTTCCTCTAGCAGCATTTATATGCAACTTATATTACGTCCACTTTGATGCTTAATTTCAACAATGAAGGAAAATGAAGTGAGAACGAGAATGTACTAAAACTGACCAACACTGAAAATGAACTAAAACTGAACTGTGCTTAAAGAAAACAAAACAAAAAAACATTACGGTTATCAATTAGTATTCCATTCAGTGACGTCTGGGTCATAACAGGACAGCCAACGCTTCACACCCTCATGCGTCACTGTGTAAAGGAGCAGCTGAAATTCGAGGCCGCTTCGGAGTCAAATCTAACATGAATTTAACCTCTCGATTCCATCTGACCCTCAGCGTATCCAGTAATTCCCCGACTTAACTCAATAGAGCTCTTTTTTTCTTCTTCTTCCAACAGGGCGATATCGGAGAGCAAGGTGAAAAGGTAAAGGCATTAATCCAGATCACCAGACACTGTGCGTCCGACGTCAGGGGCCCCGGATGTCCCTCTGCATATTTATGTACCAGCGACATTTTGTTTACAGCCCTCATTGTAATCGTATGGAAGCACCTTTTGCAGGGCTTAATAACCATAAACCCCCCCCCCACGCCAGCTCTCTACCTCTCTGATTAATCGTTTCCAAAGCCGGCTGCATCATCGCGCTGACAATTCAATGACTTTAATGAGTCACATCTTGGGACTTAGCTTTCATTATCTCGGATGTTTTATTGGGAAGAGAGACAGGAAGACAAAAAAAAAAGGGTCAGTTTGGCCAACAGTAGCTAACACAATGGCAACACTGTGCTAGGAGCAGAGAAGGGTCTCGTAGTCTCGACCGCTTTGTGCTTTCCATGCTGCGCTGTTGTCGGATGTCCGAGAACGGGACACGAAAGGTGATGTTTGGATCACCGTGACGACAAAAGATTCAGTAGAGTGAAGGGAGCTAGGCCACGACTCACATATATACTCTCGGGGAAGCGAGGAGGAGAAAAAACACACACAAAATTGGCAAAATCCACAGTGGCCTTCATCCGCTCGTCGGGTGAAAGGGCTTTCTACAGACGCGTGTTATTACCATTACTGCACATTAGCCAGCGGCGGTATCCGCACCATGTGCCGCTCATCAGGCGCTGACCGGAGGGGATGGGGAAGCTTCTCTGGCAACGCATCTGTCCGCCAGCTGCCGTCCGCCATTGCAGTCGAGTTGGATTCAACCGAAGTGTCGATTGAACGGCGGTTGTTTTACATTTGAAAAAAATATATATGTATAATTAAAAAAAAAGAGTTTGCCTTTTACTTTATATTCTAGGTCATTTTCTGCTCTTCCTGTTTAATGTTCTTCTGTTTTATTACCTCTCATGTGGTTTTTACATTTTCAGGGCGATATGGGCGAAGACGGACTGAAAGGTGACGGTGGTGAAAAGGTATGTACATTTAACCCCCCCCCTCTCCCCCCTCATCACCTTCCTCTCTATTCTCTCCCTCTCTCTTTCATGACACACACGGCTACTCGTGAGCACAACAGGAGCTGGATAAAGGGCCCCGGGCCCCTCACTCCACACTTTATGTAGCGAGCATGCAAGACTTAATGTTATCCATCTGAGCTGGGGGGGGGGGGG
>OOFB01032443.1:2745-13183 GCA_900323305.1 Trachyrincus murrayi | reverse complement strand
CCGTCTTTATCCTCTACCCCCCCCCCCCCCCCGCCCCCCCCCCCCCGCGTCCTCCTCAGTAACACTCCCAGGTGGTCTTTGCAAACAGGGTTTCCGGGGGTTTAAGGGTGACAAGGGGGAACCCGGGCAACCAGGTCTGGACGGGCTGGACGCCCCATGCCAATTGGTACAGTATTCCTCTTTCGCATTCCTCCTCCTCCTCCTCCTCTCACCCATGCACCCACCCACCCACCCATGCACCCACCCACCCATGCATGCCATTTGACTTTCCCACCGCTGCTGATGCTAGTAAACCAAGCAAAACCATCTCATTTACGTAGCCCGTCGAAAATGCACGTCTTTTACGCATTGGCTTCGGTCACTGTCCTGCAGCAACTAACGCACCACAGGCGCATGTTTTTCCAACAGACGCATGGCTATAACGCCGTTGACTTAAATACGCAAAATCTCTTGCTAACTCTCTGACTGCAAGCAGCCCACGTTACATCGGATATAACGTCAAGCGAAGAATAGCTTTTGATATATTTATATATATATATATATATAATGATATAATATCAATATTCTATTAAAAACAGTCCCCTCTCCTCTAATTCAACCCCCCTCCTCTTCTTAAAAACAAGACAACGACTACTACAACCTTGCCTTAAATTCTGTCCCGTTTCCTTGCTGTTTCCTTATGGGCTACTATTCCCCTCCCCCCCTCCCATCTTTAACTTGACGCTAACACAAAGTCCTGGACCCCCTGGGATAACCACGCCCTTACTCCTCCTCTCCTCTTTTAACTCCTCCTCCTGTACGTGTACCAATTGGGCCAGACCCCCCCCGAATACCACAGGAGGAAAAAGTAGAGCAGTCTACAAATCACAACGCTGCTTCGGACCTCAACATGTGGAAGAAGTGAAATAGAACAGTGTTCATTTTTCCATAGAGGGTTTTCATAAGACACTTTGTTTTTTATCTGTGTGTGTATATGTGTGAGATATATATATAGTGCATGGAAGAGTCAACACACACGTTTCCTATACGATGTGTCAGCTTCACTAATGATGTCGGAGAACGTGTCTGGACAATGACTCACGATAATGATGAATAATATTCTGTAATTATAGCACATCATAAATACGGTCCACACACACCACTCCCTCTGAACGACATGTTGTTTTGTGCATTTCATTTGGCACTCCAGCTCCCGTATGTACATACAGAATCATTTTATTGCACTGCATGATTTACATTGTGCTGTGTGAGCACTCATCTGCATGGATAAGAGTTCAAGTTTTAAAGTTATATTTGATTGTAAACAGCCGTAGCCACTGGCAAGCATTGTTATATGCTGCTAGCTAAACATCTTCATCTGTGGACTGTATATAAGCACACTGTCACTTTATGAATAGTGATAAAGCAACACAAAAAACAACAGCCACTTGTGGTGATTACCGCTAGCTTACGCATCCCGTTGTATGTGCTTGTGTGGACCGTTTTCACCACTTCATCATCTTCTAAACAAACCTCCTTCTTCTTCTCCTTCTCAACTTGCTCTGTGATGTAACCAGGGCCCAGACGGACTGCCCATGCCTGGGTGCTGGCAGAAGGTAGGGTCCCTTTAAGAGATTTCACACATTTTGTCAATAGAGAGAGAGAGAGAGAGACACACACACAACCATTGTTATTCAGAACAAGTCAGAGTGAACAAAACAGAACGATCACCTTCTTTATTCTAGAGAAAAAGCTAACACAATTTGCATGCTGATGCGGGATTATTGAAATGATCGGTGATGCTACCCAGCCGGTTTGACAAGATGCTTGGTTTAGTTTTGTACACACTCTCTGCACTCACACACACACACACACACACAGCTTTAGCCGCTGAAACCCTGCATGCCGCGTAGCTAGTTTGCCGTGTGACTCTGACAGAGTGTGGAGACATCGTGTTGCCGCTGTCCTATACTCAAACTCATGACCCAACAATTATTCATGTCCATCCCTCCTCCATCTTCACATCCACTTGTCTGTGTCCTGTGTTCTTGTTTCTTCTTGCAGTGATCCGTTCTAACCAGACACGCATGGAGTTTGTAAATAATGAGTCCTATATGGTATTTATGGTTGGGGGGAAAAAAAATGTCTATAAGAAAAAAAAAATCAAATCTGTGTACAATGAGACGGCAACAACAACAACAACAACAAAAAGAGCAATGCAATGGAACTTCACCGCCTGAGCTTCTACTCAACGCGGGGGACGAAGTGTGTGTGTGTGTGTGTGTGTGTGTGTGTGTGTGTGTGTGTGTGTGTGTGTGTGGGGGTCCACCTGCACTCACTCACATCCGCGTTGTGTTGGAGGAGTTCAACCCCCGGGGGGCTGGGGGGGGGGGTGGATGAAGTCATTACTGGTCTCGGTCCACCGCATGGCACATGACCGGGGCTTCTCGGGACAGTCAGTGGGGGGGGGGGGGGGGGGGGGGGGGGGGGGGGGGGGGGGGGGGGGGGGGGGGGGGGGGGGAAGGAGGACGAGGAGGAGGAGGAGACGAAGGCGAAGGAGGAACGAATTCTGGGCCGGCTTCACTAACATCATGCGCCAGGTGTGGTGTTTTTTTTTGTGTATGTGTGAGTGTGTGTGTGTGTGTGTGTGTGTGTTCAGCTACAATCTCAAAGCCCATCCGCTCATGCAAACTCGTGGGCTGAAAGACTAAAAAAAAAAAACCTGACTCAAAACAGATGCATGAGGAGTACTGCAAAGCGTACGCAGCTGTGTTCCTGTGTGTTGTATATAATGTCGTGTGGTTTCTCAATGTGGCTTCGGAGCAACAGACAACAGCAACGCAACTCACTAACGCTTGTCGCCAACAAAAGAAGCCCGCCAGCTCTCGATGGGTCATTTTTTTTTCTTCTTTGCCTTCTTTCTACACCACCCCCCCCACCCCCCACCCCCCGCCTCACCCAAGGGAGTCACGCCATGGCTGGTAGCCTGAAATGTGCCCATGGCCTAAGAGATGGACTGCCGATTTATCGATGCTTTTATTGTGGGCGAGGCCTGCGCTACTGGGTATGAGCTGCTGCTACTCAGCAGGTTCTCGCTGTCCCATCGTGAACGGACCCCACCCTCCTCACCGCTCCTTAAACTCACACACCCGACCTCGAGGGGGAGGGGGGGGGGGCCCTGGAACTGTCGGCGATCGAGGAAGGCGTCTCTGATCATTGGTGCTGGCGATTCTCCATGGGGGGGTGGGCTAAGGCCGCCCGTCCCCCGAACCGTACCGCGAGCTAGGAGTGACGACGGAGAGGACGGATCCGTGGAGTTCTCCTCCGCTTTTTCTTTCGACTCTCGTCCTCGCTCATTGTTTATATTTGTACGTGTCATAGCCTTTGGTGCCTCAAGCTTTAGTTATTCATTCCTTTATTTGTATTGTACGACAACGCGTGTTATTATTTTAATATTATTTTATTGGCGTTATTCAAGTTTTTTTTTTTAGGAGAGATTCATGTTTTTAACCTTTGCTATGTAAAGTGTGCCACAGTATGGGGAGGAGGAGGGGGAGGGGGGGAGGGGGAGTGCACTGACTTTATCAAACACTGATTTTTGTAGAGATTTCAACGCAACACACGGTAAAGTCTCTTTGCAACGGAAAGGGAGGATTTAAGGTGGTCACACTCAATATCACCACCGGTGATATTGACAAACACACGACAATATATATATTTTATCATGGTATGATAGACCAAACAGGTAATGGCATTCATTGTTTGTTTTTCTCACGCCACTAAAACCACGGCTAACATTGTAAGTTCATCGTGGTGGGAGATAGTAAATAGATAACTGTATGGAAGAGGAATTTTACCTTTGACACCAGGAGTTGACAATATGTAAGCTATAGCCTGCACAGCATGGCCCGCAAACCATATCTAGACGTGCATCACAGTATTGTATTGATAGCGTGACCAGTTTTAGTCACAAACGTTGCATTTAACGTAGATGTAGAAACAGTGATTGTAAGTGAGGGTTGGAGCACAGACACACACACACACACACACACACACAGAGCATCACGGTAAAGCAGGCTTCTAGTTTGCTACGAAATGTCTTGAAATGTCAGATGTTTGTTGGTGGTTTTTCAATTTGAGTTTTGACCCACTGTTCTTTTCTTGGATTTTTTGTGTATTTTACGGAAATGCAAAGCCTGATTGTTTCC
The DNA here is from genome assembly GCA_900323305.1 of Trachyrincus murrayi. NCBI lineage: Eukaryota > Metazoa > Chordata > Actinopteri > Gadiformes > Macrouridae > Trachyrincus > Trachyrincus murrayi. Next base: position 8,996 of record OOFB01032443.1, on the reverse strand, counting down.
GTTTGTAATGATTTTTAATGCAGCAGCACATTGCAGAATTTGAACCGATTCAACAGCTTAACTGCTTTGTTCAACATTAGGTTGGACCTGATATCAACAAGAATATGCAATTTGATCACGTTCTTATGTTCGCCTATAGAAGACCGGAGCCGAAATGAGCTGTGGCGTGATGGTAGAGGCAGCCAAATGTAACATTCTGAAATGTGTCTTTTAAGCTACTTTTTCTGTGTTTTCTTCCTTGTTTTAGGTCGTACAGTGCAAACTGATTCGTACGATTCGTAATATCTCAATGACATGAGTCAACATGTCATTGCAAGCTGCATTTTATAAACTACAGTCCTTTAGTTTGGCCAGTTAAGTTACATTCCATGTCGGGTGGAGCAAAGCGTTGCTCCCATACAGTATACTTTCATGTTTTACTTTACTACGATCAGAATACAGGCCTACGTTACTTCCATATTGCTTCGAGGACATGGGGAGTCACACTTATACACGTACACAAATAAACATACATTAAGTATATGCAACTTTAGTGTGCAAATATTGTTGACTCATTCACTCAAGGGGCAAATGTGAAACATCAGCATTTCATCGTTATGTAGGTTGTATGTTATGCAATGTGTGATGGGGAAACGGCCTTTCATCCTGTTTACCTGTTCACAAAGTTGTGTAGCCCTTCCACGGCGGAGGAAAAGGTCATCTGTAATGATTACGGTTATGGTGCTATCTGTCAGTATGTCAACAGCAATTAGGCGAACTCGTAAAATTACATCAGCGGGTGAGGAAAAACAACAAGCAGATAACGTGTTTTCTTAGTTCCTGGTGTTATTTTTTTAAATTGTATGTTAAACAATTGAGATTGTGTGTGTGTGTGTTTGTGTGTGTGTGTGCATTATGCTTGTCTCACGATTTTAAGTGACGCATTATTTATTTTTCTATACACGTTCTTAAAAGGAAGCCACTTTGGTTCCTAACAGGCATTCCTTTCCAGTGGCTGTGAGTACCATCATCATCATTATTATTATGTTTTAACCACCGTCCTCTGTTGTTTACGAGTTGAAAGTTGAAGGTTTTGGTTCACGAGATTAAGGGTCATCCCATTGTCACAACCCAGAGGCACATTGATAAGGCCCAATGAGGTTCCTGTAATGGAGTGCATTTACAATGGTGGTTTTACTGCTTTTATTGTAACCTACAGTCGTATAGCGTAGATGGCATCTCATCTGTTCTCCAAACGACATCAATCATGGCTCACACGACACCATGTATTCAAACACTTTATTTCCAGTTCTCCTTCTCTCACATGCTTTTCTTAATTCCTTTCCATCTCTTATCTCTCACACACACTCTCTCTCTCTCTCTCTCTCTCTCTCTCTCTCTCTCTCTCTCTCTCTCTCTCTCTGCATTGAATGTAGTTTGCTATATGTATAGTGGTATTTTAATGTCATGTTAAAATATGCGCTTGTTTGACAACGGCAACAAAAAATGAAGTGCAATTTGTTACGTTTGGTTTTGACGTGGTGGCGAATGGAAATGCAGCTGGACTCAAAAGGATCACTTTGAGTGTGATCTGGAACGCTTGCATTTGCTCGACCACCCCCCACCCACCCCCCCTCTTCGTACCACTGCCCAGATGGAAAAATAAACATATTTACCATTAATGGAAAAAAAGTTTAAAAAAGAAAAAGAAAAAAAAGAATGCAAAATGTAAATATGGGTCGTGGATGTACTCTTATTGGATTGCCTCGAGTAGAGTCTCCCTCTATTAATGTTTGAATGTTGTGTTTCTTGTCATCTGAGCTTATTTTCTTGAGACTTTTACAATTCGTTTATTTACTTTTCTTCTCTCTATCGTATGTTAATTTGGGTCGGGGTGTGGCTAAGTTTTATTACCAAGTGCTGTATCTTCAGTGTGTGCAGCTACCGTCAATGTTTGTTCTCTTAACGCATTGTGGACACTCGGTCGTATCTTGCAAACTCTTGTTCTTTCACTTTTTTTTGTCAACTTTCATTTTGGCAACAAAAAAACAAAAAAAGCACGAAAAGATACATTTTAACGTTAGTCAAAGGCATGAAGGAAAATAAAAAAAATATATATAATAAATTGTATGCCGTATCTATCGCTGATTAAATATACAAATTTGTGGTTGCCTGTGAATTGACGTGTTCTTTAGGTAAAAGTTTAAATGTTTTAGGGTTGATATCTTTTCAACCATATTCCTGTTATTGAAGCCTTGCTAAACTACTTCTAGCCAAACCCATGGAGACGGATAACGTTTATTTCATTACGATGAAATGCAGCCTTATTGAGCTAAAGGTACGAATATACTCCGAATCAACCGCCGAAATGACCATCCAGTTTCAACACTTTATTTCTTTATTGCTTATTTTTGCTTTAAAAAAAATGAATTTATGCTGCTGTGCTTTGTTTATTTTTTTTGTCGTTCTGTAAAGTATTATTTCAACTTTACACACTTGACTGAAATTTCATCACAGATCTTATTGTTCATAGATTTTTAGAGGACATATCATGACTGTAGCCTACTGTTGGAGCCAAATAAACAGTCTTTCCAATATATTCCGGACTACATATTTTATTGTGGGGAGTGCTATACTTCATTAGTCTATATTGCATAGAGATACAGTTTGATTATTTGATTATTGATTATTTGATTATTATTATTATTCAGCCAAATGGATAGATTTACTGTATGCAAAACAGTCAGTTTGTCAGGTATTTGTTTATCTGTGTTTCTCTACAAGATAACTTACTTGGCTGCTGCTGTCACTGCTGCTATGTGACTCCTAGAGGGAGCTGCCCCACGTGTTTGTGCGTGTGTGTGTGTGTGCGTGTGTGTGCGTGTGTGCCTGCCTGTGTGCGTTCCTTCGTTCGCGCGAAGGAATAAAAGGGAGAGTAGCCATACGTGCCATACGGGTCGAACTACAGCCTTCAGATGGCAACTTGAAATCCCTCCCGAGAGCGAGAGAGACACAGACAGGTCATTTAGGCTTAATTTGTAGGATACTAATAATAATAATAATAATAATGGCGACAGACTGTTTGGACAAAAAGAAAACTATCGACTTGAGGAAGAAGCACATTGGGTAAGAAAATGCAGCTTTTGTGTTTTGAGTGTTGTCGCTCTTCATTGGTGCATTTTTTCATGGACGGGATGGAGGTCACTTCTGTTCCATTCAAACCAAATGATGTTTGATTTGTTCTAAGAGTTGCATTAAGTCGCATAAACTCGTGAATGTGATCTAATATTAAGACGTGTGTTCTGCACCCTGGGCTATTAGCCTACATTACCATTCTAGTGGTCAACTTAAGTCAAATTGACCACTAGAGTCAAGTTAATGGCTGGTTCATGGGATCTAATAAGATGCGCGTTTTATGATAGCCCCATAGGATATATTGTAGGCCTATTTGGAAGAAAAAAACGATAGCCTAATAATATCTAACTCATTTTGCATCTCCCGTCGCAACTTTTTTTAAGTGACATATGTCCACTGCGCAACCAGCTGTAAAATAAAAACCCGTCGGTCACCTTAACCCCACAGCCCGTCCTGTAAGGTGTTCTTCAGCCACGACCCGATCAAGATCGTACGGGCCAAAGGACAGTACATGTATGATGAGAAGGGCCAGCAGTACTTGGACTGCATAAACAACGTGGCGCACGGTAAACACACACACACGCACACACACACACACACACACATTAACATGCATTAACATGCATTAAAAAAATATATATAATAAAATATTAGAATAGCATGCATATTATGCATTATTCGTAGTTATATTTCATAATATAATATTTCATAATTAGGCTGTCCATTTTTATTTCACTGTCTCAACATTTATGTTGGAGGCATATAGCCTATATATTAAATTAACAAGCTAACCTGTTAAATATGCATGTCTTGTGTGCTGGGATATTTATATTCACCTCCACCTTGCTATGTCACATATTATAGGCCTACATGAAACCCTAATCAAAGCAGTGCTCGAAGTGGGCCTGTACTCACTTCTACAGGTGTACCGTGACTTTTAAATTTTTTAATAATGATTTTCTGATACCGGCCGATACACACGACAACATGTGAACAAGGGGAGTACTGGCACTTATTTGTTTCCACTTCAAGCACTGAAATCAAAGTGTTAAGTGACGGGTTTTTTTGGTTTGTTTTTTACAATCGATTACGATGCAACTCGGATTAGGCCTACATGGCATCTTTTTTTTTGGTTGTTGCAAATGTTAACCGTTTGGAGTTAGCATTTTTTGTCTTATTTGTTCATTGTGATTGGATGTCAACGATTACATACAATCTGCCACCACGTCCAACGTTAGGCCCTACGCGTGTAGCCTTTTTATTTTCAATGACCAACTGACCAATGAGTATTCCGAACATTATAAAACATTATTTCATATATATATTTATTTATTATTATTTTTATTATTATTATTATTATTATTATATTTAATTTCCCAGTGGGCCACAGCCACCCAGATGTGGTGCGGGCGGGAGCTCGACAGATGGAACTGCTGAACACCAACTCCCGGTTCCTCCACGACAACCTGGTGGTGTACGCCCAGCGGCTGCAGGCCACGCTGCCCGACAAGCTGGCCGTCTGCTACTTCGTCAACTCCGGGTATGTTTCCCACGAGAGAGGGTGGACGGGACTTTCAGTTAACAATGGGATCGAGAGAGAGAGAGAGAGAGAGGGAGGGACTTTTGATTTGAGGGATATTTCCGTTTCCGTTACATGTTTCGTTAATCTTCTCGCTCCGGGGACTGTTAACCGGCGTACCGCAGCTCATAGGAAGGAAGTAAGAGACCGGAAATTGCGTTGCGGTAGACCGGGATAACGCCACAATTTAGGATCCTCTCTCAACCTAGGAAAGTCAGGTCCTGTCCTTTACTTTGCTCAACTGGTATTGACAGACAGAGCAGTGCTAGTGATGATGTTTATTTGTTGTTTAGGATCTGTTTTGTAACTTTAACAAAGTTATACAAACTTTTTTTTATATTTCTTATATTGTATATGCATTGTTTGGGTGACATCATGAATTTTGAGAAGGAAATCATGTCCTACAGTTTGCGTAAATCACCCAAAATTGTCAAGCCACCCATTTAATCTCCCTTCAATGTTTAAGCCTAAGCAAAGCAAACAGAACCGTAAATCATAATTATAGATATACTACATAAATATAGGCGTTGATAAATGGGCAGCACCTTTGCCCTGTGGTTTATGATTCAGGTGAAATTCAGTCCCATGCACACGCTTTGCATATCAGCACACATTTATGACGTTAATAAACTCAAACCACGCCAGTGTAGAACCATCCCAAAAAATTAATATGCCATATTAATTCCAGCATTATTCGGCGTGACCAGGTGAAACCCCGGTGCTATTTCAGCTGGAATATCGCAAGCCTGGCGTCGTGTCCTTGGCTGCCCCTGTGTGTGTTCTGTGGTAACTGAGTAACTCGGGAGTGACCCTTGCCCCTTTGAACCTCTCAGCTCCGAGGCCAACGACCTGGCGCTGCGGCTGGCCTGGCAGTACACGGGCCACAAAGACATCGTCACGCTGGACAAGTGAGCGCACGCCCAATTGCGTATCCACACACACACACACACACACACGCACGCACGCATGCACGCCTTTAAATAAGATACACTTTAAATAAGATAAGAAAACAAGACACCTTTGTGTACGCAAGCGGTGAGGTTGCAGAAAATAACTGGCAGACAAACTGACAGCGGCTTCGGCGGCTTCACACGCGAGAGCGCCAACGATCTGTTCCGGTGTACGATGTATGACAACAAAACGCGTCGCTTCTGTCCCTCCATCATTATGTTTGGTCACGACTCGTCGCCGGGTCATCCCGTTGTGTTTATTATATGCCGAGTTGTCTTTCTACATTGTTGTTTTCTCTCCTCCCCCCCCCTCGGCGTGCAGCGCCTACCACGGCCACGTCTCCTCTCTCATTGACATCAGCCCCTATAAGTTCCACCAGCTGGCAGACGCTGAGCACAAACAATCGGTGCATGTGGTGAGTTTGTTTTCACGGCCCTCAAAACACCATGACTCAACCGCCTGCGCCGGCTTTCTGACAGGCTCCTCCTGTGCACTCAGCTGTGTGAGCGCGTGTTGAGTGAAGGGTGAAGGTGTGTGTGTGTGTGTGTGTGTGTGTGTGTCAGATTCAGATCATTTAACACTGCTGTCCTTTCCTGATGAGATGGCT
>OOFB01032434.1:20112-31163 GCA_900323305.1 Trachyrincus murrayi | reverse complement strand
TCTGAGCCGGCCGTAGCGTACGCGGCGAAGTTGGCTCCGCCCCGCTCCCCCCTCGAGACCCCCAGCGACTGGACCGCACGCCCGCCAGCGTCAGAGAGGGGCCCGTGGCCGCGGGGCTCCCCACCCAGAGAGCCCTTCTCCTGGGGAACGCTGAAGGGCGCCACCCGGGGGCTCCGCCCCAACACCTGGCTGAAGAAGGCGCGGAGGCAGTCGCTGACGCAGCAGGACAACCCCGAGAAGGAGAACGAGGAGAACGAGGAGGAGGAGGAGGAGAGGGTCTCGGTGAGTATGGAGACCGCCTCAATACGAGTGACAGACACACAACAAGATTGTAGTTTGTCTATCAAAGACGTCGATATAACCTAACAGATATTTCTCCATCTCTCGCTCCCACCATGGCACTCTCTGCAGAAAGGGTCCGGAACCGTGTGTCAACACGACAGTGCCGGTAGACCCGGCCTGGCGAAGGACGGAGCAGGGGAGTGGGTCGCCGCCCCCGTCCATCACCGCTCCACCGGCAGCCTCCACTTCCCCGGGACCCCCGCCGGCCCCGCCCCCTCCGCAGGAAGTGACATCGCTGTGTCGTCGGGGCCACAGCATCTTGCGCTCTCCCTCTTCCGGTGCCGGCGGTCCAGCCAGGCGGTCGCCGTGGAGACGGCCACCCCCCCGGCCGACCGGCGGCGCCGTAGGTCCTCTGAGCCGGGGCTTCTGCTGCTGCAGCCCCCTCGGACCCCCGCTCATCATCCTCATCAGGGGGTTGAGACCCCAGCCACCGCCACGGCCCAACAACAGCGCCAGGAGAGTCTCAAGGTGTCGGGGGCGGACCCGGAGGGCGGGCCGAGGGAGGACCGGACGCGCTCCTGCCTCTCCCCCGTGGCCACTGAGGCGGTCTGGGAGAACTGCGAGCCCCGGAGCGGCCAGCAGATGGCGCTGGCCCTGGTGAGGGGGCGGGGCCAGTGGAGGAGGAGGAGGAGACACAGCAGCGCCATGGCGGAGCACGACTTCAACCAGCTGCTGTTCTCCGAGGAGTCCTACGTTTGACGTTCACGCTTTTTGAACACGGTCATAATCACACAGTGCACATAATCACAGAAAACACACCATTATTTGACCGAACTGCCCGATTAGCAGTTTGCAGTTATTTCTTGCGACTCAGCTTGGCAACATTTTCTTAAAGGCAATGAATCCAACTGAGGCAGCATTAGGGGTGAATCTAGATGCACTTTAGACACTAAAACCCGGGCTTTAGGCCCAAACAGAGAGCATCTCCCCAGGAGGTACTGTAACTCGCCCTGTAGTGTAAAAACGCTGCTTTAAGTGTATTTGATCCATCAATTGCACTTACTTACGCATTTCTTTGCAAAAGCGAAATCCTGTGAATGTATAGCATTTATTTAAGACCATGTGAGCTTTTTAAAAACACGCAGAGCAATATATACGCCGCATAAATATTTAGGCAAACAGAAATTAAGATTAATTATTTGCCTCTTGCGATACGTTTTACAAAATAAGTGGAATATAGAGCTTACTAGAAGAGCTGAACAATCTCCAGACGTATACGTTTATGAAGCCTTGTTTTTAATGTGCTTACATCGTAAATTATTGGTAAATGAAAATACATGTTTTAACTGTGAAAACTAGGCCCACAGCAGGATTGCCTTGGTTACAGTTTCCAAGCAGGCGATGCTAAATGCACGTAGCAGTAGTCAGCATTCAGACAGAGGAACTCATCTACCCTCGACAATAACAGAATGTACCACAAAGCAGTATTTCCACTCGGCATAGTATTCAGTGGTCTACGGTTAAATGATATATAAAGCACCGTCTGTAAGGACCTACAAGTGAACGTGATCTAACCTGTGAAAATGTGAACTGCATTACTCTTGATAGATCTTACATCTCAACACACGGGCGTCACACCCATAAGAAATATATATGAACCCATATTGTGTACATAAATAGTCAAGATATATTTGTGTATGATAAACCATGTCAATATTCAGTTAGAAAATGTTACTTTCCTAAGGCCGTGTGTGTGTCTTGTTTTAATAAACAAAACGAAACATGACAAAAGTGTGGACAGCTTGTACACAAAGGATTAAAAAGGTGACCTAATTTATTACACAGCGTTTATGTCCAACGTGTTACTGTTGCGTACACAATCATACTGTGACAAAAAAATAATGAACTAGAAGTATACACAGTGGACTAAATAAGAACATGTTAGTCTTTGAGATGTCGATCATTAGCATGATACATACTGCCTCGGTGATAGCCACGCGATTTCACAATAAATAGGTCAGCGAAAACGCACACAATTCTGAAGTCGACCTGTAAAAAGTGTTCTGGTAGGCGGGAGGTAACGGAGGACTGTCCTTCACATCAGAGAATATATCTCCCAAGGAGGTTACCGGCGAATGAGGACCACAGACAGACCCGAGGAGGACGGGCCGAAGGCAGGGACACGCGTAGAACATATGGAGGATGGACTAGCTTTGGTCACAGACTCAAAGTCTAGTTTAAGAGCAATAAAAATAGGATTATTTGGTTTTTATATATGTACTGTATATATAAATTTCTTTTTTATTCTTTTCTTATTTCTTATTACATTTCAAAGAACGGTTATAGCTGTTGAGGAAGTGGTTGTTAACGAGGTGGCGGTTAGCGAGCCGTTAGGAGGAGCCGTCCTGACTCTGTCGGATATCGGCCACGCTCTCCGGGACCCGGGCCTCGATGCCCTCCAGGGCCTTGGTCAGGCAGATCTGGCAGCCGAGACGAGACCTGGGGAGAGAGACAAGAGAGGGTGAGATGGAGAGAGGGTGAGTGTGTGACCGGTTCAAGTTTCCTGTATTTATAAAGCGCCTTAAACAAATAAACAGGTTTGTACGAAAGTGCTGTAGGGATTATTTTACAGTACAAGTGCACAGACAATACACACGCAGACCGATTAGGACACAATTACAGGAAATAAAGTGCACACACAAAACACTAAGCGTCTTTGTCTTCGTCACGCCCATAGAAATAAAGCTTCCCGTTTAGAAACAGGTAAAGCGAATCGCACCTAATATTTGTATTTATGTATCTGTCATTTGTATTTGTGATATTAGTATTTATAAAATGATGGAATACGCTCCCCTTTGAAATCAGACCGGCGTTTAAGACCCACCTTTTTAGACTTTAGCTTTTATGTCACCATGCGTTTGTTTTATAGCATTTCTTATTCACTTTTATTGTTTCAGAGCGGGCAACGCTGGCGTCCTTACGTGTCCGTCAGGCCGTACGCCAGGTCCAACATGTCCATCTCCTCGTCGGTGACGGGTCCCAGCTTGTCGTAGACGTCCTGGTCGAAGATCAAGTGACACGTGGAGCAGGCCAGCGTTCCTTCACACGCGCCTGCAAAGCAGCCATTTTCAGGAACATGTTCAAGGATGTCTCATTTTTTTAAATCCAAAGTGCATCAAGGTGAATTTCGCACACGCACGCGCACACACACACACGCACGCACACACACACACACACACACACACATTCACACTCACTCTCCTGGCCAACATGGTAATTACAGGGTTGGGTTCAGTGTAGGACAGAGTACAGGGTTGGGTTCAGTGTAGGACTGAGTACAGGGTTGGGTGAGCATCGTGTCGAGGATTGTTATGCGTGGAAACAAAGCCACATTTGGCAACGGTGAGAAAATAAATGCATCCAGGGGTTTAGAAAATAAAAGCGTGTGCGTACCAAAGCCGTCGAAGTCGAGGTCTTCGTTGATGACCAGGTCCAGCAGAGAGTCCCCCGGCGACCCCTTCGCTGTGATCTTCTCGCCGTCTCTGTTCACAAAGTGGACGGTCACCTTGTTGTCCGACCTGGAAGGACACAGTGGCAACACCATGGGGTTACCGTGACGACGAGGATGACGGTGAGACGGGCGGTTCGGGGGAAAATGGCGACCGCTGTGGGCTCAATGAAGTCAAGTGAGATTTAAAAACTCAACCACCAACCATGAACGTTTTCGATATAATATATCGATATTATATCGATAACGTGATATTAGACTAGATATCGTCAAATATCGGCTAATCAACATCCTGGTAGTAAAATAACGATATTAAAGGGTAATAGCCAACCTTTTAATATCGTTATGTATTAGGCAGATACTTTCATGCCCCATTTCTGCTATATCCAATATCAATAAACCACGAAACATTTAAAATAAAGTACTGGTAACACCAGAGCCAATCTGATTCATCATTGATTCATCATTGATCTTCATTCCACCGCCTTTGTCTTTCATACAAACAATCAATAATGTTTCGAGTCTCTAATCCTTCAACAACCCGCATCCTCTCGATTGCAAAGAATGTGTGGAGAAAGATGAGAAAGATGAGAGAAGGCGTGGTCCTGCTTTCAAGGCGATAGGGGAGGAATGTGCTTAGTCTTGGCTTTCTGAATGCCTTCTGGTAACCCGAGTGGACCAGACATCCCGAGAAATGAATCATTTCGCCCGTCCGGTTCGACGTCGTAAATCATTTATAGATTTTCTTCCCATCCTGTAATACATTTTCGTTACTAATGGAGCACGATCTCATCTTGTTATTGTTTTCATGCCATTTTCTGAGTATAAAGTGTCCCCAGTGACGAGGGGACACAGGGTCAGCAGGTGAAGGCCGGCCGGCCAACAGCATAAATCAACCTTCAACCCAGGTGGTCAGCATTATGCAACACGGCCCTGGCTGGGGAGACCTTGGGCAGTCACACGCCAAGGCTACAGTGGTCCCAAGGACGTCACTTTATGTTGAAAAGTGGTGGGGACATAACAGCTCAGCTGGAAAAAACATTTTTTTGAACTGGCTTCAAAACATGGGTCAGAGTAGATCATTACAGCGAGAACAAAATGTCATAACAGGGCATGAAAAGGGCTTGTTTTGGGGTCATTTTAATCAGTGGGGGGGGGGGGGTTTTAGCTTAAGTTACTTTTTTTGGACAATGCGCATTTGTTTCTTCTATATTTACATTGCATTGTATGTTTTCTTATGCCGCAAATAAACCTCTCAAAGCGTTCTCATTTGTCAGTTAACATTTCTTGGTTATGTCAAAGTTATTTTTCTTAACATTTTTACGCTTTTAAAAAGTGATGGGGCCAAAAACGGCCATTTCATAAAGTGGCGGGGATATGTCCCTAGGGGCCCCAGTGTAAAGGATGCCAGTGGGTCTCGGTCTTGACTGACGTTTACACTGCTGCGTGTTGTTGTCAATTTACACCGCATGTTTGATGGAAGACCTTATTTGCTATACTAAAGCCTGGCATTGCTGTTATTAACTATCAGCTTAGGTAGATTGAATTATTAGGTTAAATAGATTAAGTACAGTTAGGTGTTGACAGTGATATTGTCCTGCTGTGCCAACTTTTAACAGAGGTTACAAAGTGCTTTACAAAGAAAATACACTCAAAAGTACTGAACAAAAACAAGGCACCTTACGAACACAAAGCCTCCAGCGACCAGTCAACGCCCAGGGGACACCAATGACATTAAAGAAAGGCCATGTTGACAAGGTGGGGTTTTAAACTGTCGACAGACTCTGCTGATCTGATGGGAAGGGGGGAGACTGTTCCAGAGTCTGGGTGCCAGAACCAGCACAAGCACAGCAGGTGTTGGTCGGATGACCTACGTGACCGCTCGGTGGTGTAAAGGGCTTTGTGGCTCGGACATGTAGGCAGGAGCTAAGCCACGTAGTGCCTTACAAAGTAACTAAAACAATCTCAAAAACTTAACAACTTTATTGGCAGCCAATGTAGTCAGGAGGCTAGAATAAGACGCTTGAATCAATGATTGGGGTCAAAGTTGAACTTCAGACGAGACGTCGGGGACACATCTTTAAAACGGCCTACCTGAGTGTCTGCGTGCAGGTGGTGAAGTCCCTCCGCCGGGCGCAGCGGGGGGCCGCCGGGGCCGCCGGGGCGCCCGGCCTGCCCGGGGACAGCGTCGTGTATCTGGGCGACGCGACGGCCGCCGCCGCCGTCCGTAGCGTCACGTGGAGCAGTCGTCTGGTCGCGGTCACCAAAGCCATTTAGATTTACAACGGGTGGTTTGAAATGGATACCCTTTTAACAACAACAAAACAGCTAAGAAGTTTAGCGGTCGATGTGGCTTGTGGACTTGGCTTGCTAACTCTGGCGGCGTCTACGAGTCACTGTCACAGTGTGTGTGTCTCTCTGTCTGTCTGTCTCTCTGTCTGTCTGTCTCCCTGCCCTCCTCGTTGCGTAACACTTGAACCAGGAACCTGGTGTCGCTGCTGCGGGTCAGCGTCCAGCCGCAGCTTCACTTCAAACTGAGAAAGAAAGTGTCCCGCGAAACATAACAGTATTTGATCATCATTGATATTGATGATGATGATGATGATGATGTTGTTGTTGTTGTTGTTGTTGCTGCCAGTGAGTCTGCCGTCAAAGGTGAGGGTCTTCTTCTTCTTCTTCTAGTGGTTTTTAGGGCGTTTTTCAAACAACGTTTGGGTGCATTAGCGCCACCGTGCGAGCCGGAGTATGAATCGGGGACCCTAAAACAAATTAACCAAGCTAACTATAGCTTATAAATCCTATATATCACTTTTGTTATCTTTTAGAAACCGGAAAACTAAATTAAAGCACTCGTCCCCCCCTGATGGTTTTTCCAAATATTTAATTTAAACTCATTTGTACCCCCCGTTCACTTCTCAGCGCTTCCCTTTAATATCGCTCTCCTGTAAAAGTGATGCTCTCAAGTACTTCCGGGTTACAGACGACCCACGTGACGACGTACGTGTGACGTCACGTTGACCATCAAGGTCAAGGTTGACGTCTGCGTGTTGGTTTTACAATTAATTATGACATAATTATTATCCCGCTAAGGGCACAGAGGTAAATAAAACTAATCCAAAAATAAACAATAATATACATGTGGCCAATACATTTTAAATAATGTATGTGTATTTGAAAAAAAAAATATATATTAAATATTTTCGGATTAAGTGATTCATTCTGATTCGACACATGTTCTTCAAAAAGAACATGCAAAAATATTCCAGCATATTCTTTTTGATGCGCAGTCGTGTGTTTTAGGCGCATGATACACTCGGTGGCGCAAGAGAGCACAATGTTTGGGTTAACTGCAGAGAAATCTGTGGCCTGTAAAAAAACAACTTGAAAATGTACAAGCACCAAAAGGATTTAGTGTTTCATTACACAGTATAAACACGTCTGAGTGCGCAAATAGAGATTATAAATAGATTATACAAAGACGTAAATGTTGTCTTTACAGCTTTGCATATTAATAGGCCTATGTGTTATGTTATTATTAAGATGGCATTGTTATTTGAAATATAAAACGTGTGGGCAATAAATGGTTGGGCAATACATAAGTACATTCTAGGTTAGGTGGTTTCAGCCTCCAGGAATCTGTCGAGATCTGCTTGACGATAGAAATCGACAGACCTCAGAAATTTGGCACCCCATTTAAAACGTCCCCTTTCCCTTGTTGACCACCTTGCTGCTTTACTGAAACAGTAGCAATAGACTACGGTGACCCCCCTCAACAAGTTTAGTAGACTAAACTAGTGAAGATAAGTCTACTACCAGTGTGCTCGCAGTAGACTTATCTTCACTAGTTTAGTCTACTACCAGTGTGCTCGCAGTAGACTTATCTTCACTAGTTTAGTCTACTACCAGTGTCCTGGTAGCAGACTTATCTTCACTAATTTAGTCTACTACCAGTGTCCTGGTAGCAGACTTATCTTCACTAGTTTAGTCTGCTACCAGTGTCCTGGTACATACAAGGAGCAGACCCATAATTAGTGTTATGAGCGTCACCTGTGTTGGCCCTACGACGACACCTCTGTGAAAAGGGTCTGACCTAGTTTAGAACATTTACAATCAATTCGATGGAGTATAGGAACATATCCATCTGAGATATATCAGTCAGCCCTACCTTGTCTTACAGAACTAATCGGGTGATTAGCAACCCTGAGGTCAAAGTGTCTGTGCTGGGTGGAAAGTACAACGGCAAGATGAATGAGTGATCCTATATTCATGTTGTTATCAACAGTGGACTGTTGCTCTACAGGACCTGACGTCTTTATAAAGAGAGAGAGTCAGTCATCGCCTATGATCTTGTCTGATGAACACTGGTTCTCTACAGGTGAGTGAAACACACACACACACAATTTGAAATGACTGAATGAATACTAAATGTAAGTCTGTCTATCATTTCTAGCGTGAACAAGATGCTGAGGATTGTGTTACTATGCCTGGCCTTTTCTGGTAAGATAACCACTCAAAATAACACGAGAGAATAAAGTTCAGTCACATAAAGTTAAATAAAGTAAATAAAGACGTAAATAACATCCCAATAAATACAAGTAGCAAGGGGTAAAATAAGTGGGTAAGATACATTGAAGTTTCTGACGATGATAATAATACATTAATTCAATTCATATTAATGTCATTATTTGAAGTGACACAGGCTTGGAAATGTGCATTAGATGATTGTGAGGTACAGCGTATTGCTGTGTTTGCAGTTTATTGAGATATATTGGATAAAGTTCTCATCTAATCTAATCTAATCTAATATGTTCATTGCAATTGAGCATGTCCAAACAAAAGCACATTCTTTAAAAACAAAAGTGACATTTTGGTTTGGTTGTAGTATATTGTTCTTGTATTGAGCAAAACTATAGAAGTCATACAAAACATGTATGAAAGTATCTGTTAGTATCTGTTAGTATCTATACATATGTTGGTATCTGTAAGATCTTTTGTCGTGAAATGAAACCACAAAAATCTTCAAAACAAATGTGAATGACAGTCACATGGCTAATTCATCATGGAATCAGGAAATCCAGTCCTTACTTTCCTTCATTTATGTGATTTTATAAGGCTTTGTGAAGACATGAGTCTTTCTGGCACAGCGGTGAATTATTTACTAGACAAAGGCTCATAGGCTACCGCTATCTGTCCGATAACCACAATTACTTCTTTGATAAAGTTCATTGGTTCATCAACAGAGAAAGGTCGCTCACTAGGTTGCTGATACAGATGACTGGAAAAACAGTAAACCCATAGGAGCGGCTGATATGTTGTTCTTGTTTTACGTAACTAAAGTAACTGCTGTGATTGGGAGGAGAACATGACCTTCTGAGCATCGAATAAAACAAGGAATTGGGAAAAATGGCACATTTTATACACCCAGACTAAATGAATGCCTAATATTAAATTAATTAGATGTTTACGTAATATGTATGAATATCTGACATGTCTCAGACAATTTTTTAGACACATTTTTGGAATTATTTTGATTTGTTCATGTTTTTGTATATTATCCTGTGAAAACCAACAAAAACCTAAGTATATGAAAACATTAAAAAAAAAAATTTCTACATAATTCCCACCTCTCTCAGGCCTCCATGCAGCTCCCCTGGCGCCCAGGGTAAGGGCTAGCGACGTGGAAGGGCTAGCGGGGGAGTTTAGGCACGGCGCCAAACCCTCACCCCAACTGCTTCCCGATGACTTCCGTCAAGGCACCGAACCCATGAGGCGCTTCCTTATGGACCTGAACACCGGCCTGCTGAAGGAGCATGTCAGCGAGATGGACCGCAGAGCAGATCCTGGTATGGAAAAAGCTAAAATCAAAAAAAGCTTCAAATAATGAATGTTTAGTGCCTTTTGAAACACAAATAAAGTGGATGGATTTTTATTGCATTTTAATTTGAAATTCAAACGGGTAAAAATATGTGGTTCTTTTGCTCATTTGACCAAGAGGATATATTGAAATCTGCACGTATCAGACAAGAACATATAGGAATGTAAGATGCTACACTAACGTTTTTAAACTTTTTCTTCTTCTAAACTTTCCCCATATGTAAAAAAACACCTTTACACTCCAGTCGCAGCTGGTCCTGATAGTCCTTCCGGAGAGATAGAGAGACATTGGTTAGATGAAGGTGAGCGGGAAAGAAAACACAGGAGAACCCAGAAGAGTAAGATAATAACCACTGATCAAACTAACTTGCCTCTTGTCGTCTGTCCTCCAGTTGAAGTTCCAGTCCAGAGGAGTGGCACTGGTTGGGTCAGAGTTGAGGAGCATTCTGAAGACAAACTCCCAGAGGATTTTAGACAGGAAACCGAACCTATGATGTCCATCCCTGATGGCTTTAGACAGGAAACCGAACCTATGATGTCCATCCCTGATGGCTTTAGACAGGGAACTGAACCCATGTCCTCAATTCCGGATGGCTTTAGACAGGGAACCGAACCCATGTCCTCAATTCCTGATGGTTTTAGACAGGGAACCGAACCCATGTCCTCAATTCCTGATGGTTTTAGACAGGGAACCGAACCCATGTCCTCAATTCCTGATGGCTTTAGACAGGGAACCGAACCCATGTCCTCAATTCCTGATGGCTTTAGACAGGGAACCGAACCCATGTCCTCAATTCCTGATGGCTTTAGACAGGGAACCGAACCCATGTCCTCAATTCCTGATGGCTTTAGGCAGGGAACTGAACCAATGATGTCCATTCCTGATGGTTTTAGACAGGGAGCCGAACCCATGGTGTTCTCAATTCCTGATCGTTTCAGACAGGGAAATGAACCCATGTCCTCAATTCAGGGAACTGAAGCTATGTCCATTCCTGATGGCTTTAGGCAGGGAACTGAACCAATGATGTCCATTCCTGATGGTTTTAGACAGGGAACGGAACCCATGTCCTCAATTCCTGATGGCTTTAGACAGGGAACCGAACCCATGTCCTCAATTCCTGATGGCTTTAGACAGGGAACCGAACCCACGTCCTCAATTCCTGATGGCTTTAGACAGGGGACCGAACCTATGATGTCCATTCTTGATGACTTCAGACAGGGAACCGAACCCTCCACCTTTGGGCTTGGTACACATAAGCCAGCATGCGAAGGGAAAGTCATCAAGGGACGCTGCTATCAGTTCAACCCCAAACGGCTGTCCTTCCAGGATGCACAGGTTAGACACATAAACACACATTGTGATATGATCAGGATCAAAGGCAGACGG
>OOFB01032434.1:0-10212 GCA_900323305.1 Trachyrincus murrayi | reverse complement strand
CTAGGGGTTGTTTGACCTCCCAGCCTGAAAGGTACTGGGTTCGAGCCCCTATATGTCCACAGATAGTCTACCTCTAGGGCATCCATGAGCAAGATGCCCCCTAACCACTTAACCTGCCCCTTAAATGACATGCGTCTAGATTCATGTGTGTGTGAGTGCGTGTGGTTCTCACCATGGTGTCGGGGCTGCCCTGGGTCATGAAGGAGTGTGATTGGTTCTTTGGTACGACTGCCTTGATCAGCGGCACGTTGTCACTGATGCCCTGAAGAGAGAGAAAGAGAGACTATAATTAGGTGACAGACAGACAGACAGATAGAGAGACCTCCACGAAGAGAGAGAAAGAAGAGAGAGAGAGAGAGAGAGATAGAGAGACCTCTACGAAGAAGGACTTGAGCTCAGGAAGGTGTTGGAAGATGGACAGACGACAGCTGTCCAGGCGGGAGTTCCTGCGCTCTGCTTCCTCCAGACAGAGACGCACGGGGTGGGGCTCCTATACACACACACACACGCAGACACAGACACAGACACAGACACACACACACACAGACACAGACTTTTTTATTAATGATGTTCTTTTTATTATCATGAAGTATCAGAGAGCATTTTGGTACAAGAATATGTGTGTGTGTGTGTCTGTGTAACGTGTGTATGTGTGTCTGTGTAAAGTGTGTGTGTGTGCGTGCATGGGTGTGCACCTTGAGCAGTTGACAGGGGGTCTGTCCAAAGTTGCTGATCATCCCCTCCACCGCCTTCCGCTCCTTCTCGTCCGTGATGGCGTCAAGGTCGACCGCCCCTGAAACGAGACACGCACGCACGCACACGCACGCACGCACACGCACACACACACACACACACACACACACACACACACAGTTTGAACAAGCACAAGCACACACAACTTTGGATTTGAAAAGTCCAAAAAAAGAAATGTTTTTCATCGAAGGGATTCTATCGCTAAATCAAAACGACCTGCAGCCGTTCTCAGGAGATTACACATTTCCGTACACCTGCGCGTGGACAATAAAGTTTTGAAACGTGGTACCCTCGTAGGTGCAGTAGTAGAAGACGTTGAGGGCCTCCACGGCGGCCAATCCCCGCTGCTTGTGGCCGAAGATCAGGTCGATCCACTCGTGCAGGTGGGCCGACACGTACTCCGACTCCTGCCGAGAGACAGCGACCAGACGGCCAGACATTAAGACCACCGTGCACCGTGAGGAATAAGGAATAAACCACAATACGCTATGTTCCAATAACGGGACACCCCGGGGTGGTTTATCATTGACGGACGCCATTTTGTTTCTCATGCTTGTTACTTTAGTATCTGGAGTTGAGCCCTCAACTCACTACCAGACGTCCCATGTGCTGCGTGTGTTTGTGTGTTCTCCGTGTTCTTTATGTCATTCGTGTTCTACGTTATGTACATCGGTGGCAATGAATACAAATCTAATCTGTACTCCACCGTTGCTTTTTGCGTTATGAGTTTAGGAAAAAACGCTCTGTGAAATAAATCCTCCCGATGGAGCCTACCAATGGAGTCAAATTCCCGCCGTGAAGTTTGTACACGTGTAAGATAATTGTGATGTTTCATGTGCCGTAGTATCTGAAGTCATCGCACGTCGCTTCGGATAAAAGCGTCTGCTAAAATAACTACCCGCGAGAGACCCGTTCAAATTTCACTCCGACCCCGATGCACCTTTAATATTTTTTTTGTTTCATCCCAAAGCTCCCATTCCTGTTTTTGGAAACATAATAAATAATAAAATATGTAATAAATATATAATAGGGTTATGGTTAATTTTTTTAAATAACTTCCTAAATAAATGACAGCAAAACCAATGAAATCAATCCCACAGTCTGTGTGTGACCACTGCTTAGAGCCAAAATGGCTGCCGCTTTCAGCGGGTTCCTCACCAGGGCCTTGCGGTGTTTGTAGATGAAGTCCTCCGGGGACTTGGCCCACTTGGGCAGAATGACATTGTCCACCCTCTCCTTGGAGATCTGCAGCCGACCCAGATCATAGCCTGAGAGGTGGGGTCGGATAAGACACACTTTATTCATACCGGACGGGAAACTCATTCAGGCATTCATTCAGTCACATCAATTCACACAGTAGGGCAGGGCCAGGTGAAATAAAGAAAAGTAGAGAGAAGTAAAGAACGAAAGAACGAGCGAAAGAAGTAAAGAACGAGCGAAAGAAGTAAAGAACGAGAGAAAGGTGTAAAGAAATCAGCAAAGAAACGAACCAGAAAAACGAGCAGAGAACATTCAGAATAGAACTCCACCTCGCAAGCCTGTTGAAGACTGTGCGTCTGAAAAGTACTATTTTGAGATGACAAATATGAATATACGACAAACGCACACACCGTATCTGAAATGCTTACGATGAAAATGTTTGTTTGACGCTGAATGAAATATAGGAGCGAACTGCGACCTCACCGTTCTGGTTCTCCAGGAACTCGGGGAAGTAGAAGAACTCGGGGATGAGCTCCTTGACGTCGTTGGGGTTGTCCACGAGGGCCTGCCACGTGGCAGGGATGGAGTGGAACTGCCGGTCAGCGCAGTCGAACCTGGACGCAAGCAAAACAAACAAATAAATACGACATTTAGAAGGAGCCAGGGACAATTCTCCAAGCATTTGCACGTGGAGGCGGGGCCAATAGGTCCTGGGTTCCATCCCCGATGTCTGGAGGCCTCCTTGACCAAGATACCCCAACGCCGACCTGCTCCTTATAGGGGAACTTCACCGCTTTTCAACCTCATCTCTATCTATGATGAGGGATATAGTGTGAAAAACAACGAAGCCGGTTGACATGTAACCGCTATACTGCCCCCTTGTGGACACGTTAACGAGGCGGGGTGCGCAGAAGTGTGAACTCAGCTTCAGCCGACCCACGGCGGGGCGGGTAGCCGACCCCGACTCCCCTACTCACCGGCCGCTCTGCAGCTGGATGTGCAGGGAGGTGAACGGCTCCACGCGGATCAGGTAGTGCATGACGCCCGCGGCGTTGGAGTAGTGGGTGCCGTAGTGGAATCGGTCGATGGTGCCGGTGGGGTCCTCGAAGCTCTCGTACCTGGGGACGGGGTCGAAGGGCAGAGGTCATAGGTCGGCTAGGTATGTTGATAGGTCATTTCACCGGAGAGGCCAGTAGAGGGCGGGGTACTGAGGCTAGAACCACTGGTCTAGACCAAAATTAAGAAATTATACCTTTCATATTGTTTCAATGTGAAACTTTTATCATGAGAGTTATAGTTATGGCGAGTTAACTGTCATTATTTATGCTCGGGACGGAACATGGCGGAAGACGAACGTACTTCTCACGGACGGTCTTGGCATTGCGTTCGTTGAGCACGGCCACCGGCTTGGACAGGTCCCGGTACACCCGGGGGTCCGACAGGTCCAGCTCCTCAGAGGTGTAGTCTGACAAGATCCAGGGGAACTAACACACACACACACACACAGAAAGACATGAGAAAGACTGGGTACTGGGCCAGGTTCTGGCATCACGGTACTACAGGCCTACGGTGAGCAACGTACCACTGGGTACTGGGCCAGGTTGTTGTAGGTGCGGCCCGCGATGGTGTTCAGCTGGATCAGGTAGTCAAAGTTGGACATCTCCCTGTTCACCCATTTCTACACGAGCACAAAGACATGGAGGAACGTCAGTCCCAGGTGGGATTTTACATTTCTTTGTTAAATACAGAGAAAAAGTTCTGGTTCTGAGAGAGAGAGACAGAGAGAGAGAGAGAGAGAGAGAGAGAGAGAGAGAGAGAGAGAGAGAGAGAGACACAGAGAGACAGAGACACAGAGAGAGAGAGAGAGTTGTATAGAGAGAGACATGCAGAGTTTAATAAGTTCAATATATATATATATATATATATATGCTTGCTATACAGGTGGTCCAGGTGACCTCTGACCTGCGTGAGTCCAGAGGCCTTGAGCAGCTCCTGGGGGGAGCGGGTGGCATGCACCCCCAGGGAGCCCAGCAGCAGCATGCGGCGGTACACCTTGTTACGCGCCTGAAAGACAGACACACAGACACAGACACAGACACACACACACACACACACACACACACACACACACACACGGGGGTCACCATCCACCGGTTATGGGAAAAATGCACATACACACCCACGCAAGGCTAGCGTGTGTTGGGGATGTGCCCCATGGTTGATTATTTACCGATCGGGATTAAAGAGGCTTTCATGTGATCTTAAAGGGCAACGCGCTACAACTCGAACCACAGCAACAGCACCTCCTGTGGTGAAACATGGGTTACTGCGCTTTCCCCTTCTCATTGACTCAGTCATCGTAGGACCAACACAGGTGTCACTCATAACACTAATTACGGGTCGTAGATCATAAACCCTTGAATATAAAACGACTCGTTGAAATCGGTTGAGAAATGTAGTTGTGCTTTTTATCCAGAAAAACCACAGCTCCCCCGTTTACTTGTATGTGTTTACAGGCCAGTCTTGACCTCTCCAATATGGCGGCGGCGACGTTGACGTATCGCAGCAACGGGCCACACCTGTGTTGGTCCCACGATGACTCTGTGAAAAGGGTCTACTTTGCTTTGCTGTTTAAAACATAGGCGATAGGGATTCCTGGTTGCCTGGGTCCAGACCTTTGACTCCGCCCACTCCACCGAGTTGACTGATTCCGGTCGCGATTTCTCGTTTGAAAAAGCGATTATCCAATGAGCGCCACGGGGGGGGGACTAACGGTTAGCCAATCAGCGCCAGGGGCGGATACCTTGGTCTCTAGTGATTGGTTAGGGAAAATCGAATCCCCCTCCCCCACGGAAATCGGTTAGAGTGGAGGCAATGTCAGACTGAAGACGGACAACTCTGTCTGATATCAGGCTAGATTCCTGGCTGACCTCCTTCTTGAAGTTGAGGAAGTAGTTGGTCTGGTCGATGAGGAAGATCTCCAGGGCCGACCGGCGCAGGTTGTAGCGTCGCAGGTGGACCTCCCGGATCTGGGACAGAGGCCACTGGAAGTCATGACCCATCCCTTTAGGGATGACACGACGGGCGCAAAAAAGTTAAAGTTAAAGAAAGTTCAAGTTTAAATATGGGAGCTGAATGTTACTGCTCCCACTTGTTGGTATAACATCACATAAAAACAGAACATACAAAGGAGATTCCACGTGGATTATGTTGTGCCGTCTTGGATAATCACATTTTTAAGGGCCCCTATTTTACCACCAGGTTTGAGTGTGAGTAGCCATTACAAGCCGTTTCAAAATGATCATGTGACTACCCTCTAGTGACATCACAAGTGGGAGTGTCCATCCTGATGTATGATGACTAGATTTGTCTGCCAGCCTACCCAGTGGAATGTACCAACTGGTAGGCTTATCTATACATCATATACATCATACATCAAGGGGCCCTTTAAGTCTAATCTTGCCATTTCATTAGTTAAGTTTACTTGTTCATATAGACTTGTACCTAGTGGACTGCTGAAATATCTTGGGAGAAGGAGAACTAAAATACGCTATGCTAAGCTAAAAGAAAGTTAGTAGAAAAGTTTAAAAGCTCAAAAATTAGCTGGCAAAAATTATGTCGGTTAGCTCTTTAGCTTCCTCACCCTCCTCTTTGTCCTGGCTGCCGTCGAAGAAGTAGATGTGCTGGGTGGTGAGCTCCAGACGCCCGGGCACCACGTCCACCACCGTCACCAGCTCACAGTCCTCCCACAGCACCAGCTTCTCCTTCTGGCCGGCCTCCTCGGCCTCCGCCCTGGGACACGCACGGTAAACACACGTCGGACGTTTGTTCCCGATATCGTGGCGACCACGCTAGTAGCTTAAAAATGTCGATTACATTTTACATTAACGTTGTTACATTTTACATTATATTTCTTTCCATTTTATTACATTTTTATTTTGCAGTTTGCGCTTTCGGCAATGTAAACGTTAACGTTTTTTGCCATGCCAATCAAGCCCTATGACCCTTGAATCTATGTTTTCCATTGTAATACAGATGAGAAGAAGAGGAGGACTGACTGCTGGCTGCCGGGGGCAGGGTCGTCCTCGGGGAGATCCAGGATGTCGTCCTCCAGGTCGCTCACCTTCACCTGTTTCACCGCCTCCAGCAGCAGGGACTCAGCGTTCACACGCTGCTGCTGCTGCACACCTGGGGCGAGGGAGGTAGGGTCAGACAGAGAGACAGAGGGAGAGAGAGAGAGAGACAGAGAGAGAGGGAGAGACAGAGAGAGAGGTTGTGGCTTGTAAAACAACTTCTGTGCCATGGATATCTTGAAGTTCACTTGTTCCAGACAAGTTTTAACAACTAAATAGACCAACACAAATGAAGATGAAGAGGCCAGCATATGACCATAGACCAGAACAGGTAGAACACATACTTCATGAATAGCGACAAGAGCATTTTCCAGAAGCTTGAGCTCAAAAGTACTCGTGTTAATAAAACACATGTCCCTCCCCGATGGGTCACACACATGTATCACGTCCTCAGATCTTGTTGTTTCTTTGAAACGCCCGTCATAGGAGTCAGAATGAGGCTCAACTTGGTTGTCAACATCGTTGTAGGACTTCAGGAGAGACAGTTGATGAAACTGGAACAATGACAGGCCAAGTCTGTACACTAGAAAGAAAGAAAGACAGTCCTGGTTCTTTCAGGGTGCGCGGGGGGTCCTTACCCAGGTTGTCCCGCAGGGCACTGGCCTCCCGGTGGGGGTCGAAGTTGTAGTTGCGGACTAGCTTCAGCCTCATGCGCGAGTAGTTCTCCGCACTGGACACCCGCCAGTGCATCTCGTCCTGTTGCCTAGCGACAACAGGGAATGATGGTTAAAAAAAAAATCCCTCCTAGCTAGCTAGCTACAAGCTACCGCCGTATTTGACCCTCATATTGCTAGCTAGTTAACGATATGGGGGTATATGGGGGACAGCTCATGATATGGCGATATCGTTACCTAGCTAGCTACCTACATGCTACCGACTATCGATAGCTAGCGAACGGTATGAGGGTCATATACGTGACTTGACGACTTCTACGAGCAAAAAATACAGACAACCCTAAAAGAAATCTCGTGTACCTGTCGGCCCAGGGGCCCCTCTCGCAAACGAGGGCCCGTCGCGCGGCCTTCCACTGGCGCAGGGCGGCGGCGGTCTGGCTGTGCTGCTGCTTCAGCATGTTGTTGTAGCGCAGGTTCTCCTGGCGACTGCGCCGCGAGAATGGCTCCACAAACTGCTCCTGAGGGACCGTGGTCAAATTCAAAAAAGCACATTGTTAAAGATGCTTTGATTCATATTTTGGGTTGGTCTATGTTTTTAGGTTACAGATAAAAAGAAACAACACTATCAATAGAGCTCGTAATGAGGGAAGACGTAAGGCTCCACCTAATTCTCCACAGTAAATTATCTTTGGGAGAAATGTATGCTTTTGCATCCCAGAAGGATTATGTTTTTCTATACATATTTGTAGTTCTAATGAAGCAGTTTCCTGCATTACTATGAACGTTTGAAGTTGAATTTGGCTAACGTCAAGCTAACGACAGCGCTACGTCAAGTCCCACTACCTTGTTGCTTAACATTTTCAATGCCAATATATGGGCTGCGGTTTTTATGGCAAAGTCTTGGATGAAACCCGTAGCGTTTGAACCAACATTGACGTTCATAAAGTCATAAAATCCCACATTTGGACCGACCTGGAAGCGGATTTTGCTCTCTCCGCGCTCGCGTTCCCTCTTGTGGAGGCTAACCATGTAGGCCTCATGACACTCCTTCCAGTAGAGCGCCATGGTCTCGTGGCCCTGGCTGAAGGTCTCGATCTCGTATTGCTTCATGTACGGGATGATCTGGGGAGAAATGTGGTAGGACATCGAGGACTTGGGACAACATTTGTTTGAGGGCTGGATACTAATTGTTGTATCGGAAACTGGTTAGCCTAAAACCTTGCAAAGTAGTTTACGATGTAGTCTACGACTTTACAAATGTTAACAATGTTTTTTGCTGTATTTACCCTTAACTCTGACTCGGAATACATACATACATACATAAACATATATTTGTTGAGGTAGACGGGTATAAGTGACGACTTGAGTATAACGTTGAAGTAAAGGTGTAATAACGAGTTACTTCTTTGTCGGAAAAAAAACTTGCCTCAGTGACGACTTATGCATTTGTCGGGAGTGTACATGCATAAGCAAGTGACGAGTTACGTATTCGTACAAAGTGTACACACGACTCACGTATTTGTCGAGGTAGACGCGCCACTCGGGCGAGCGGCAGTATGCCTGGAAGTCCTCGAAGAAGGCGGGCCCGCCGCTGGTGTCGGGAAGCTGGGGCAGGTGGAGCTCCATGTAGAGCAGCCGGTGGACCTTGGCCAGCAGGGTGCGCATCAGCGGCACCAGGAAGGAGTAGGTGTCCGTGGCGATGCCGCCGCCGTCGGCCTGCGAGTGCAACGCCCGGCGAAGGATTCCCTCCACCTTACCCAGCAGGTAGCAGGCCTCGTCCTGGCTCGCCACCGCCTTGGTCTGCAGGATGCCGTTGAGCTTGGCCGTGGCCATGGCACACACCTGGTGGGGAGGAAGAGAGAGAGAGAGGGAGAGAGAGAGAGAGAAGTGAGGTTTGAGGAATGAGTATGAGTGAGAGTTTGTGTGCGAATGTGTGTGTGTGTGTGCACACATGTGAGTGTGTACGTATGTGTGCATGTAAAGGTACGAGTGTGTGTGTGCGTGTGTATGTCATACATGCTTGTCAGCTAAAAGCCAGTCATAAAGACCATGAGCAACTTTTAACACAAATTGGTTTTGAACGTACTGACAGAGCTGCAGCTCGACAGGCAGGGTGTTCCACTGAGGAGTGGCTTTTACACAAAAAGCTGACTGCCCTAAAGCACTGCGGTACGGTATCGTATGGTAACTAGCCACGTGTCAGGGGGGGGGGGATGCGTGCGTCTCACCTGGGGTTCGTCCTGGGCCATGAAGCCCAGCAGCAGGCGAAGGCCCACCTGGGACAGGCGTAGCCACTGGTCCCCGGAGGCGTACCACACCATCAGGCAGTCCATGAGGGTGAGGGTCTCCTCCAGCACCTTGTCGCTCCACAGTGCCGGACTCACCAGGCCCTCCGCCTGCAGGAAGTCCTGCACGGTGTGCAGCAGCCGCACCGCGTTCTCCGTGTGCTGGGGCAGCGCCGCCGCGGACGCCTCGCGGTTGTCCGCCACGGCCCACTCCAGCATGCGCTCCATCAGGCTGCGGACGCGAGGTTGGGAGAAAGATGAAGTGATAGAGAGACAGAGAGAGAAGGAAGACGAGAGAGAGAGAGAAGGAAGAGGAGAGAGACAGAGAGGTTAGGGTTAGGGCCTGTGTGTGTGTGTCTGTGTATGCGTGTGCGTGTGTGTGTTCCGCTGACCGGAGCTTGATGTGGTCGACGGGCAGCAGCAGCTCGTTGGACGTGGCCAGCTTAGTGAGCGCAGAGAAGACCTGGCCACGCTCCAGCCACGCCCCCTCGTCGGAGCCCTCCACGCCACGCCACATCACCAACAGCACCGTGTCCAGCAGCATGCTGCATAGCTCGTCCTCCGCACGCTGGGAGACGACGAAAAGGTTTTTTCTTTTAGGACACTTCTTAACAGCAAAGTATTTTGATTTAATGGAACGTAGAACGAAGACTAACAGAGAGTTAGCCAAACAGGGAGTTAGCCAAAACGGACAGGGAGTTAGCCAAAACGGACAGGGAGTTAGCCAAAATGACGACATGGCTTACAACGCCTTTAAAGAGACAGTAATGGTCACGGTTCATCCCCCAGGCGTCTCACCTCTGTGCCGTTGAAGGACTCCCCCAGCGAGACGTTGTCGCTGAACAGGAAGCTGTCCTCGCTGAGGGAGGGCGTGGCGTCCCGCTCCCCGCCTCCTCCTGGGAGGAAGGGCTTGGACCCCTCCAGCGGCGACGGCGTGCTAGGGCCGCTGGCCGGCGTCTGGCTGCCGCTCTCCCCGCCCTCGTAGGCCTGGATGTGGGACAGGTCCAGGGTGAGCCCCCCCGACCGGCTCCCCGAGGCCCAGGAGGGCCGGGGCGTGGCGGAGGCGGAGGTGGTGGAGGAAGGCGTGTCCAGGAGCGAGACCGCGTCGCCGCCACCGCCGTTCTCCAGGCTATCCAGCGAGCGCCCGTCGCCCACGCTCACCCGGTCCTCCTCGCCGCCGCCCCCGCCGCCACGGTCACGGCTGCCCGCTCGCCCCCTTCGCTCCAG